>SDVV010011541.1:0-15805 GCA_016164225.1 Gammarus roeselii | reverse complement strand
ATTTAATTAATTTAATTAATTTAATTAATTTAATTAATTTAATTTAATTAATTTAATTAATTTAATTAATTTAATTAATTTAATTAATTTAATTAATTTAATTAATTTAATTAATTTAATTAATTTAATTAATTTAAATAATTTAATTAATCTAATTAATTTAATTATTTAATTAATTTAATTAATTTAATTAATTTAATTAATTTAATTAATTTAATTAATTTAATTAATTTAATTATTTAATTAATTTAATTAACTTAATGAACTTAATTACCTTAACTAACTTAATTACCTTAATTAACTTAATTAACTTAATTAACTTAATTAACTTAATTAACTTGATTTACTCAACTAATTTAATTATATCAGTTAACTTAATTAACTAAATTAACATAATTAACTAAATTAACCCAATTAATTTAATTAATTAACATAATTTAAAAGCATAATAAAAACTTTTTGCACACACAATGCATAGGCATTATTCATAGCACGTTGACTTGGTACATCATTGATAACTGTCAGCTCTCTCCACAATAGGCACGCGAGTCGGGCAAGGTAAACACAACAATCAAGTGTATCGATACCGATTAGATTGGAATTTTTAATCGTGCTCGTAAGAAATTGTGTTGAATGGCTCTACGGCCCAGTCAGGCGCTATCATTGGTCGGTAAAGTGCATATTGTCGCTTATTATTTAGTATCGTCGGGTGCGGTGATGGTGGAAATTGAAGCCGACTATCAAAGATATCGAGCAAAACATGCTCTACAGAAACATCGGTTTACTGACTGTCGAAGACAACAACTGGAATTTTAAGAACATAATCCAAAAACATACAACAAGTTCATATTCGGAACCGAGCTGTACGTGCGCCAATCGCGACGTCGACTAGACGTCCTCTTCATAACAGTCTATCTACTATTTTTGATTAACCGACGATGAACATAGGAAACGGAGAACATGCTCTAGCCCAACCGATGACAACGCCCGACTAGAATGAGTTATAACTGTTACATGAACATTGAAAATGTTCGTGAATTAGATTACAGATTAAATGAATGAATAAAACCCAATAATATTTCAACACATTTTGATTAATAATTTTATGATGCACGCAGTTGAACAAATTGTGCTACCGAAGCAATGACAGCAAAGTAAATTAATTAAGTATCAATCAAAATACTCCAAACATATTCTCTTTACAATTTTCCTTCAATTAATTAACGTCTTGAGTCATAACATGGCACTTCGTATTTACTCAGTATCTGTGGAAGCTCCTGATGCGCCTCGCATAGAGGTTGTCTCTTCCAAAGAAGCCACTTAGGAGAATGATTGGAGGAAATTGAGCCTTTAGGGGAGGTGAACCTATTATTAAGGTAACAGCGACTTGTGGCAGAAACTGAGATCTGTAACCGGCTCCTACACTGCCTACATGGAGGAGATCTGTAACCGGCTTATACACTGCCTCCATGGAGGAGGTCTGTAACCGGCTCTTACACTATCTACATGGAGGAGATCTGTAACCGGCTCCTACAATGCCTTCATGGAGGAGGTCTGTAACCGGCTCCTACACTGCCTACAGGGGAGAGGTCTGTAACCGGCTCCTACACTGCCTACATGGAGGAGATCTGTAACCAGCTCCTACAATTCCTACAACACCTACATGTAGGAGATTTGTAACCGGCTCCCACATTGCCTACATGGAGGAGATCTGTAACCGGCTCCTACAATGCCATACATGGAGGATATCTGTAACCGGCTCCTACACTGCCTATATGGAGGAGGTCTGTAACCGGCTCCTACACTGCTACCTGGAGGAGATCTGTAACCGGCTTCTACAATGCCTTCATGGAGGAGGTCTGTAACCGGCTCCTAAACTGCTACATGGAGGAGATCTGTAACCGGCTCCTACACTGCCTACTTAAAGGAGATCTTTAACCGGCTCCCAGACCCAGTGCAAAGGGATCTGGGTTCATTAGCGATGTGTCCACTGCGAGAAATTGAAATATTTACTGTGTCGCTTATTAATAGAGATATTTGTGTCGAATATTGGTTTGGATTTTTCATTTACCACTGCATGGATAAATTGTGTGGCGAAGGAACGGAATGAATTATCACGAGGCACTCCGCTTACTGCACAGGTAAAACTAACAAATACTTCATCATTAATGGAACTTTTTTATTAATTTTAAAGGAAACAATCTTTTTGAAGAAATTCATCCCATACAGACTAGTGAAGGAAATATAAGGTAATCATTTCAGAGGCTATTCCCATGACTTTGAGTCGTCCATGTCAGGGGATACTTTAATGCACAAGATTAAAGTCTAACCCAAGTTGAATACAGTCAACTGATCCTTCTTAAGCAATTATACAGGCGGCCGTTATTAGTAGGCAAGTACCTGTAATATATTACATGATTATTAGTTGTATTTTATTTCAAATTTTTACAGAAAGTCTCTGACAATGCAATTAAAAAAACACTATTTGACACCTCAGAGATATTTCACCACTGATCTCAAGGTGGTAACCATGCCAATCGAAACGGTGGACGCTAACGAATTTGTTTTCGTTGATGAACTATTACGATCAATAACACATCAATTACTTGAATCTTCGTCCAGAAGATGTCAAGGCGACCCAATTTCTGTGATGCGAGTATTTAACTATATATAAAACACTAGGAATGGCGTCGTAGCAACAAGCGCGCCCATCAGCAATGTTCTGTTTTCGTCTTATGATCAATGGTGCAACAGATCTTTACGGAGCTGATAGACAAGATTTTGTATAGAAATCTCGAATAATTTATTTCTACATGCTAATTCAAATAGAGTTCACATGGCGTGGTTATTTTAAATCAAGCATTATTGGGACATTTTTTCGAAGTATTCAATTATAATTACACTTTGCCATGAGCATTGAGACAAAATTATTGTGTTTGGATTCAAACATCCCTGCAATGAGATTGCATGTTTTTAAGCAAGTACAATAATACAAAAAATATTCATTCTCATTGCAGGAAGTTTGAAATCACAACATGAAAGCAGCATCAATGCACACGAAGGAACATGATGAATTTAGTTATGACAAGGTGATGAAAAAAATGAAAATCTGCAGTGTGTGTAAATTAGAAAAGCATTTTTAGAGTTTCACACTAGCAAAGAACGAAAAAATGTCTCTTTTGTTTTCGCATAATGCGATTTTTTTGCCTGACGAGCAAAAGTCACCAATGCTGGACTAAAGTGCTGTGAGATGCTCGGAAGATCATTTGAGTGGGATTGTTGCCTCTGCGTGACCGGTTTCGATCTAATGGACAAAAATGTTGTCAGAAACTTGTTCAATGAGATAGTGAGCTGAGTACTTTGAAGGTGACCATAGGAGTAGATACAAGTACTCCAAAAACTGCTTTCTAGGGTCACTTTTGGGTGGGGTAGGGAAGGGGTCACCAGCGCGATGCATGCAACCGCCAGTCAGCGGCCATGTTGTCCGAGTCAGGCGGTGTGGGCGGAGCCTAACGGGTGACGCGATGAGGCGGGGCTCATCTTCAGTTGGGGGGACGGAAGGGAACTGATTGCTGGAAGCAGGCTTTCGGATATACATTGGCAGTTTTTGTGTTATGAACATCTTTCCATTTTATTGTAATATGATATGTATTGTATTTATATATGTTTTTCTTCTTTAGATTGTTCTATTGGGGTATAATTTGTCACTAACTGTTGCTTAAAATTTATAGGAAACACAGAACCTTTATGTACAGCTCTACGATCTTGTTCAGCAATTTAAATTTAGATTGTATCATCAAAGTGGCCCGTGAAATCTCTTCTAGTGGCGAACTTGTTAGAAAAATTACACGAAAATCGCATGAAGTAGGATTTTTTCAGCTCACAGTTGTGCTATTAAGAAAGGTTCTCATGTAACAAATATCACTTGTATCGTCTTCATTTGTTTTCTGGAATATAATTCACATGATTTATTTCAGAAAAAAATCAATCCTCTCTCTCGAAGTCATGATATCCCAAGAACGCTTTCGTCTTCTTGAACATCCGCTCTCATGTACTTGTAGATGTCGCACAAAAAAACAGTGTAAGCAATCTCTTTTCATTTTTCATTACAGAGGAGATCAGAGAGAACTGGAATTCTGAAGGAAAAAAACATCATAATATTTTGTCAGTGATCAAAGAAAATCATGTGACCAGAAATCGAAGTAAAGGTCAAATTCGCAATTCACTGACAATACGATTCCAACAGCATTTGGGAATTTAAACTACCCAGAAACTAAAGCCAAAATTGTTACCTTATTTGAAGCCCCTGCTCTGGCACTATAAAGGTTGGATTTTGCCCTTTGTTAGTTCGTCTAGTCCAACCTATGGTAGGCGGATATTCCCTCTCCGGGAACATAATTATTGCCCGGGCACAGCTAGATATCAAACCTCGTCAATGACTCTGAATGAACCTGTGCACAACCTCGTCATTATTTCTGCAATTACATATGCAGAACCTCGTTAATGCCTCTGTCTTCACCTGCGGAGAACCCGCCTGCACCAGCGGGCATGTGCACTACAGTCGGAATTGCTTACTACATTAATCATGATAAAGTCACTGTTTAAACTCACAAGGGGGGGACCCTGCCAGAATCGATGAACTTCGTACCTTACGGTAGAGCTTGCGATGACCCGCGTCTTAGCAAAAGTGGAAAAGCCCTTAATCGAATCTAATTAAATTTTAAGTCTTCTGAGTTGTGGATGTTATCCTCGTGTTTCAGACGGTGAGCCAATATGGACATCGTTTCTTGACCTGACAAACGTATTGGATAACTCTTCAATACTGTCAGGGGGTTCATTTCAAATAGCGTCTTTGAAAATAACGTGGGATTGTATCTAAATACTACAAGCTAAAAATTGCATGACTTCCACATAAAAAAAATAATTTCGAAAGTCAGTTGAGCTTGAGTCATTGGAAAAAGACACTGATAAACACAATTAACACCCTCGGAAGCACTGAACTACAACTTTTGATTAGCTTGCCATGCATGCAGGATGTCTGCACAAAACTTATTTATTTACATTGGGATCTTCTGGCCTAAATGTTTGTCTTGTGGGTTCATGGACCGGTTTAATTAGTGTATTGTCAGTGGTCTCCTATTAAATATTTTAGCGAACTCCGGATTAAGAATACGACACTCGCATGTTAGATTCAGCACATCAGGAGGGAGTTTCAGGCTACAACCACAAATCATGGAAACAAAATAGCAGGGAATTAATCAGCAGCGGGCAGCTCTAGATGAATAGTCATTACTGTGCAGCGTTTCCCAAGATACGACATAATTGTGTGGAACACTTTCCTCAGCCTCAGCACTTCGATCCATCACACAAATTAGTTACTAGGCCCGCCGCTCCTAATGGGCTAGGACCCCCAGCAAACTGGTTACTGTGAACGGGAAGTTCAGGGGGTATAAATGCATAACTTAATAAAGCTCCATTACGATCGGTTACACCAAATCCAACTAACAATTGATACCACAATATTGAAGCATTACAACAGTGCATTCAACAAATGTTCAAACGAGTAATAGCTACACATTACTCAACCCAATTACATTGCAAATGAGTCCGATTTTTATGCTGATCAAAAAAGTACAAGTTCAACTTATTGGTTTGCCAGAGAGTTAATCTACTGCATGAGCATCACTCTACTCCATGAGCATCACATTATTTTACACATTTATACATGCATTGAGGAGCGCCAGTGGGCGTCAACAGCGTCGAGTAGGATACCGCAAAAGAATATTTAATTAAGAGTCAATCTCAACAATGGTCTCAATGATAATTAATTATTTTAGTAGTTTCTGTTATTGAAAATTCCTTTTATTTATACAAAATCCCTTTGAAGAGTTGCAACTAAAAAAGTCGCCTAACAAATCACATAACTAAACATTTTTCATAACGAAATTGCCTGCATAAAACACTGCTCATAATGAACAATAATTAAGTCACATAGTTGATAGTTCTATAATGCTCAGGCCCCCGACTCACTAATAATCGCTGAGATTATCCGATAGGAAGTTTAACTAGGAAGCCCATGATACTTGGAGATTGATAAGTATGGTTTCTCTGCAAATTAGTATTTATTTACCTTTCCAGAAACAAAACCGAAATGCTGACCAGCCGTTGGGAAGGCAAACTGACACCACTGGAAGCTAGCACCAGAAATCTGAACCAGCTGCTACAGACACCCAACATTATCATCAAAACACAAGGTTTTGGGCCCCAGCAGTCACAAAGAACTGCCACTAAGCAGTCAGAATCTCTCATTAGTAGGTTATACATATTACTATCATTGATAGCCTATATCGTCCACAACACTATAATATTAATGGATTTTTTTCCCAACACATCATATCAGAATTTCATTCTTTTTGAAAGAGTTACTTATAAAAACGATAATCATGTCACAAAACGGAATAACTCGTTGCAACACTTTCAAGACAGGCACGTATACAAGGTGTCTGCCGGAAGGTGTATTTTTTTAAACAATGTCATTATTGTTTATTTATCTAGTTAGAACCACACAGAATATACCTTCATTATTTTTTTAATAGGTTAATAATTGAAGATGGTGGACTTTTGAGTTTTTATGTGAAAAAACTGTTTGTCATTATAACTCGGTTTTGAAATGAGCTCCCAAATTGATGACACAGTCTCGGTCAATGATGGAAGCTCGCAATAACTCGCCAGACTTCGTATTTGCTTAGGCTTTTGGCAGGTTTATTAACGATTTTCTTGAGGTCGGCAATGTTTAATGGCTTTCGAAAAAGAATCTATATCAATCTCTGAGCTCTGTGCAGACGGTGGTTGAGTACACTCTTTGGGAATTGCTGTTCCAAAAGTTGCAGACGTGCACTCGAATAATAGCAGAGGGCGCCGTTCTGTTTATAATAGTACTGCTGGCAAGTTGTGGTGGATTTTACTTCAGGTCAAAGTGTATTCAAAGGCAGATCAAGAGGAGTATGACAATCAACGGACAGTCCAGCTTCAAACCAATGACTCAGTATAACTCGTCTGTTGCTGATGACCACTCAAAACTTGATATTTTTCCCACAACTTGCTTCGCTCTACCTTCATGTTTACGAGGGTTAGCGGCTTTGAAGAACCTGGAATATTTATAATTAGGGGTGGGGTATGCATAAACCACTTCTCGTCCGAGATTTTTTATGTGATTCCTCTAATATCCAGGAACAAAATATTGACGTTGATTTCCTCGTTAACATTAATGAGAGACAATGTTTCATGATCATTTGCCAGTCATGAAATTTCGCACATTTTAAATTTCATCAAATTAACGGATGCTAATAAAAAAAACAGTGTCATAGATAACATGACATCAAAAGTTTACTATACTCGGACATTTATTCATGGATTGAATGCTGTTTCAAAATACTCACGGTGTTGCGGACGTCAAAAATAAAATAAAACTAGGTCAACAAAGTAGTCCATAGAGATTCTTCTGTTGCATTAGGATTAATCATTGCTCAATGATGTTATCACATACAGCGTGGTAGTATACTATTGGGCCCTTATTAAACTACTTAATGATATGCAAGTCTGAACTAGGTGTGATGAGAGATTGATCACTAAATAAGTATTTCAAATAATTTCTTTGGAAACACCAGAGCAATACCTATAGTCTGTCGTATGCAGCTACAGAGCAGGTGTTTACAAACACTGGTGCACATCTACGCTAAAAGATGATATTTTCCTAGAAAGAAACAGTCTGAAAATAATTATGAACGCATTACTATACACGGCAACCGTGACTGATAAGTCCTAACGGAGGCGTGAGGCTCGAGTGCTTCTCGGGAACAGGAACTGAAGATTGCATGTGAATTTTGAAGTCTCAACCAAAACGTCAATCTACGAGGACCTTTCCTGGGAACTGGAAATGAATATTGAATGCGAATATTGAATGGCTTAACTAAAGTTTCCGTCTTCTCAGAGACCAATGTGAAGAATGGAACTTAATAATAAATGTTAATATTGTATTAACTAATACTTGAGATTACGAGGACCTTTCCGGGAATAGAAACGGACTACTAATTGTGGTATTTCCTGAAAAGGAATTAAAGCCTTATTGTTCGAAATTTTTGGACAATACCATGTCCCTCATATGCGATAGTTGAAACCTAAACTGTAAAAGGGAGAAAGTTCGTTTTAGTAATCCAATCTCCTTCCTTGGACCAGTAAAGTGTCCAAAGAAGGAAAACTGAATTGCGAGTGCCTAATGTCCAGCATCATCTCGTATTTCGATGATAAATTAGGGGACAAGGAACAGCAGATCAGTGACCTAACGTCGTCTGTGGAGGAATTGAAGAAGAGGGTGGTCCGGCCGGAGGAAGCGGTGGATGACAACCAGACCAATGAGAAGAAGGACACTCTTATCTTTTCTGGGGACATCCCCGAAAAGAGAGCAGACGAGGACTGCGATGCGCTCGTAAGGAAATTACTCTCTGAGACCACCGGCGTCACCATTTCCGAGGAGGACATCAGCGTGACTCACAGGCTCGACAACAAACGCGATCGAGGGCCTGACGAAAGCAATGTCATCTTTGAACTGTGTCGACGCGAGTACGATCAAGTCTGCTTGTAAGGAGAAGAAACTTGATCAATTCTTTGTAAACGTATCTCTGACGCCCACTAGCACTACCCCAATGAACGAGCTTCGTCGAGCTAAGAAGAATTATCCCAATGTTTTCGATAACTACCGGTCTCAGGAGGGTAGTGTTTGTGTGTGGCTGCCCACGATTGGTTCTGCAGGACTCGACAGTACCGCAAGTTCACTGTCAACAGCCGTCGAGCTCTTGATGACCTGCTCAGTAAACAGATAAGCGACACTTCTGGCTCTTTGTAGACGAATATGCATAACTCACATCAGCTCACGCAATGTACAAACACTATTCTTCATAACAGAGCCATATTTTGCAAATCTTTGTATCATTTGTCCATTTTTTTTATCATCCTGATTTATTTCTTCCAGATGTTTTTAAGCAATAATCTAACACAGCAAATTTTTATCTTGCATAGATCTCAGGGATCAAGAGTTGTTCCTCATTGTTGACATTTTTTTTCGCTAACGGGGTGAAGTACCATTTTAGTTTATTACCCTTTAGATAATTGGACGATTAATTATCCATCCACTGTAAGTTTATGAATAATGAAGAAGACGAGCCATTTCCATTGATTGATGCCGACTTAAATCCCTTTAAGGAAATATATCCGCCACCAAATCATGACGGTCAAATAATTGTCATAACATGGATACATTTGATAAAATAAATCATACATCGAACGAATAGTTAGCATAAATTTATTCAAATATAAGATCTCTATGTTTTCATTATGACATCGTGCACACTGTTTCTTGCGCAATGAAGCAGTAATTTGAAATTATTTGTTTCACTGAAAGCTGGGCGACGGACTCCACTTGATCTCTCTATACCTTTAAAACTTCCACTCATTTCATTTCTTGAGTAGCAACGATACGCGTACTGAAGGAGTGTCGGTTTATGTTCGTGACTGCTTTAAAGTTCAGAAGATTTCCCTACCTTTTATTGAATGTTTATTTCTCAAAATATGGTACGAAACCAAACAAATTACTCTAGGAACCATCTGTAAGCCATCCTCAGCCAATTATACTAGATTTTACCGACTCTCTTCAAGATTTTGCTGTGCAAATTAACGATATCAACAGGAACGACGTTATTTTGTGTAGTGATTTCAACTTCAATCTTCTCACCTCAGAGAACGATGCCGGATTTTTATTCTTTACCAACTGTCTGAATACTTTATCCCTTGTTCTACTAATTACGAAACCTACTCGAATTTTTAAAAATTCACATACTTGTTCACTAATTGAGAACATATTCACAACTTCCCCCTGTGCGTTTCTCTCTGAATTAATATTGTCAGACATAACGGATCACCTGCCCGCTTTTTTAATAAAAAGAAAGTGCTCTGCGACTGAGCCCCTTGTTGGAAATCTTATAAATAAATCCATATAATATTGCAATATTAACGTAAAGTCTCTGAAAGCAACGGATCAAATGGATCACATCTGCTATCGTTCCAAATATAAGGAAAATATAAGCATGTCATTTATTATACATGCAAATTATGTTACAATCAATTCAGAGTATCTATAAAAACAATATTTCAAAAATAAATATAACAACTTTAAAGATAACACGAAAGCAACCTGGAATCTAATTAATAAAATTCTCCGCCCATCAGGCACAAATAAAAAGAAAGACGCTATCAAAACTATTGCGCACAATGACACTATATATGAAAACGATGTTGACATTGCCAACGTATTTAATGAGTTTTTTGTTGGTATTGATAAGACAATTGCAGAATATTCTAACGATAATCAATTTAATCCATTACATGACATGCAAGGTTTTTAATCTAATTCGTTCTTTCTTAAAGCTGTAACACCAAAAGATGTAGGGAATTCTATTATGTCTCATAAGGACAAGAAGTTGATATAACCTTGGCACCTTTTAAAGTTATTAAACTGGTGAGTGTTATTGTTTTTCCTGATTTATTATCAACAATCCGGTATATTGTCTCTGTCTCTTACGATAGCGAGAGTCATCCTAATACCTTAATTATGGGGTAGAGAATGTTAGTAATTATAAACCAATTTCAATATTATAGATGTTAAGTAAAATATTCGAAAAAAATAGCGTACAAACACCTGTATAATTATTTAGAGAATCGTGACATTCTTTATTGTGGTCAACCTTGGTTTCCGAATAAAAAATCAACAGTGCAAGCAATACAGATGCAGATACTGGGTCGAAATCCCATAGAAAGGCAGGTGGACGACGGCAAGGCGCACTTCACACTCCTCGCATACACTCCCACTCCCACAACTTAGCTCTTTTGTCGCTAAAGGGTCCGGCCTGGAGACCCCGCAACACACCCTCCGTGGCATGAGTGCAGTCCGAGGTCAGTGTCGGCAGTAGGGCCTGACAGTGTGACTGGTTTACTCCTGCCGCGTCATGATGACCGGGCCCCTTTCCCGGACCACCGTGATCAAATCTCTCAACGAGATGTCATGGGCGGGAAGCACATAAGGGCAGCGTTAAAATCATCCGTTCACAAGAGTTCTCCCCTAACGCCTATTTAGGGCACGCTCTGTTGCTACCTCCACACTCAATTCTCTCATTTATAATGCTTGCATCACACCATCCATCCACACAAACTTCAGTCTCCCTCTGGTTCTACGTCCACTCGCATCTGCCTTCAACACCCTTTTCACCAACTCATTACACTCTTACATTACACTCATTACACTCTTCCTTCAGTCGCTACTTCACTTCAGTTTCCACTAGTTTAGTCTTCTCCACATGGAAGCCCAGATACTTAAAACACTGAACTTCCTCCAACAGTTAGGAGGACACTAATTCCGCTCGCATCAACATTCCTCGTGCATCTCATTACTTTACTTTCACCCACCTTCACTCAAGGCTTCCTCTTCTCACACACTCTAACAAACTACGATACTAGCCTACACAGCTTCTCTGAATCTGCCACCAGTGCCGTGTCATCCGCAAACAGAAATTGGCTCAACTGCCAACTCCGTCCATTCGTTTCCAACAGCTGCAAGTCACGACCCTATACACTCGCGTTCACATTGCTGACCACACTCTATCATGTAGAGTTTGAACAGCCAGGTAGATATAACGCAGCTTTGTCTCAGACCAACTTCCACTTTAAACCAATCACTCAACTCGCTCCCCACTCTGACACATGCTCTGCTGTCAACAGGAAAACTCTGAACTGCTTTTAACAGATTTCCGCCCACTCCAAACAAACGCAACACCCATCACATCGCTTTCCTATAGACCCTGTCGTAGGCCTTTGCCAAATACACAAAGGCCCAGAACATATCCTTTCCTTTGCAAGGTATTACTCACAGACTTGTCTTACTACAAAAGTCTGATTGGCACACCCTCTTCCACTCCTAAAGCGAAACTGTTCCTCTCCAACAGCGTCATCCGTGCAGTCTGTAATCCTCTTGATCAGCACTCGCCCGTGCAACTTTCGGACCACATATACTTAACTGATACCTCTCGAGTTGAAACACTCACGTTTATTTCCCTTGCCCTTGTAAAGCGGAGCAATGCAAGAACTGAGCAACTCAATCGGCACCACGCCCGTTACAAAACACTGATTCAGCCTCTCCACCAGTCATTCGACAATTTCAGGCACTCGGTCGCATCACCATTCAAACCGCGGGATTTCTCTGCTTTGCATCCCCTCTACCGCTTCCTGCACCTCTTTCCTAGTAATGTCCGCAACAAGTATTTATCCAAAAACCGGCGTCCGCGCACCACCACCCACAGCAACATTGTCAGCATCTCTGTCATCCTCAACATTCAACCACTCAGCAACATAATCAACCCACCTTTCCCGTACAAAACCGCTTTCCGTTAACAACTGGCCGTTTTCATCATTCACCGCCTCCTCATTTCCGATCTCTACCTTCTTAACCTTATAAGCTCTTTCCAGATATCTTTTTGTTCCCATGAAAATTTTGACATAACCGTCTGCCCCACCTGGCATCAACGTCGTGTTTGGCTCTACTCACCACTCGCTTTACATCTTTACCTCTTCTCTTTATAGATGTCATATGCCCCCATCGACCTCGCATACACCCACTCCTCGAGCATTTCTTTTTCTGCTCCACCGCAAGTTTGAACTCCTCATTCCACCGCTCGCAGCCCCTCCGCCTGCACCCACCCACACTGCGCACACCACACACATTTTTCGAACGTCTCAACAAGGCATCTCTGAACGTCTCCCGTTCTTCCTCCACATCCGGCAGGTCCTGCCTCTGCATTTCGCATCCAGCTTACTAACCTTTACTACTTCTCTTGCTCCTCCCACTCTATTGAATCATTACCATCTATGTTCCACTCATAATTTTACTTCCACAATCAGATGGTCAGACCGTCCTTCTCAACAACCGCAAATCCAACAGCCTTCTTACCACCCTCTTTGGAATCAGCACGAAATCCATCAGTGCTTTCTCCACAACTGCACATTGGCCACCCTTACCCATGTGTACTTGTGGATATCTCGCTTCTTGAATAGGCTATTTCCAACGACCAGCTTGTGCTCCATGCACAGACCTATCAGGTTTTCTCCATTCTTATTTCTACCAGGACATCATACCTCATACTAAACCTAATGCAGCTCTTTTGCTCCTCAACGCGTGCCGACAGAGATTTTCCTGTCTCACCGACGTAAACCATCTCACAACCCCTACACGGAATAATATAGATAATATATGTACCATAACTTATTTTTTTCCCTTTACAGTTTGGGTTTTATTGGTCCCTGATGAGGTACATAGTATTGTCCGAAAATTTCAACTTTCTATTAAATTAATTACCTATTGTGGCTTTTCATAATTTTTCACTCGATCTTGCCTCGAGATTGAGGTCATTTATCTCATGTGATGTTTCATGTTTTCGTTCAAAGTGACGAAGGCTAGGCATTCTGATCCCGAGTAGATATCACAGGGACGTGAGAAAACAACATGACACTGTGTTGAGGGTGATGTGGTCTATCCGCATTGAGTGTCGCTGTGCAGATATGGATCAATCCTAAATGCAATGCAATGAGGTACATTTTAATTGTATACGCGTATCTGATTGTAGAGTTGAGGCTAATAAATTAGAGTATGCCATTCTGAATAAATACCTATTATGTGTAGAGGAGCTAAAATCTACGAAAAACAGGCGACGCATTCTGTTCCAAATGGATTCGTGGATTCCAGAATACATAATATACTCAAGTATAATGAGATGTTGGCATATAACATAATTATCAGAGTACACATGATACGTACTAAGTCTTCGTCTGCGTAAGCTTTACTGAAGACAACTTTGGCTAAGTAGATACACTAAATGTCCACTTATAACTAAATGTAGTGAAGGAAATTGACTCAACATCCAACCAAACGATGGACATGATTGAAGGACAATCTCAAATCTGCATTATTCAATATGTCATGATATATGGAATTGTTTCATTGGACAATTAATTGACAGAAACAAGCCAAATAAGATCAATAGGCATATACGTAATAATGACAACTTACTGCTTAAATTGACAATTAATAGGGAAGCTGAATGTTGAAATTGTCCAAATAAGGTTTTATATAACTTCTACTCACATATTGTTTGACAAATGAACTGACAAATTTTTGAGACTATCAACATTGTTAACCTGAAATACTACATAGGCACAATGAAAAAAAAACATTTCAATGAGTCATTACGATGGTGCTTATGATTAAACAGGTTTCTTACAACATGAACGAGATGACGGGGGAATGGGGGGCGATTTTAAGTGATTCTTTTTGAAGAAAACAGACCTGAAATGACACCGAGGGAGAACAAGTAGTAGACGTTTCTAATTACATAAATGGATGTAATCACAATTCAACAACTTATACACGGACAAGTTTAAAAAGATGTAATTTATGTCTATGTTTATCTATACAGCTACTCGTCAGTATATCTCTAGCAATAGTATTCCAAGTTTTAGCAGCTCTGTATTTAATAAATAGTTGCGACTGTGTAGACGAGTTGCGATGAATGTTGAAATATTTATTGATGCGAAGATTATACATAGGGTAATTTCACTTGAAAAAAATGCATAATTCTTAGTTAATTTAGTCAAAGCTATATAAAGATACACTGCATTGAAAAAGTCAATGATGTGACACAGTGGTAGAACATTCCATCAGAACAGAGAGTCAAAAGAGAGGCAATAGCACACTTTTGACTAGTAACGACAGATCGAAGGTTTATTCGGTAGGTAAAATCTTTCATGTTCATACAGGTAATAAGAAATGGATGAATATGACTGTAGTGAAAGGGACGTTTTTGAAAAAGTTGTTGACAATAGCAAATTTGTAAAGGATACCAAACGGATTGGATAATTTCACGGCAACACCGAGAAACTTCGCTTTGCTACGTATGCAATAAGTTGATCTTTCAATTCGACCTGTGTATAGGAATAAGTATCATCTTCATGGGAATTGTTTTTACCTGCGTCTTGTCGACATTTATCGTCAATTAATTAGATGTGAACCAATTAGAAATGTGATCTGTTTACATTTTTGTTTTGGTGATAGTATGATTATGACTTCTTCTTACGCACGAAAAAACTGAAGAATCATCTTCAAAAAAGACAAAGGACAACCTGATGCTATTGTTTACAACGTTATAAATGTAGAAAAGCAAGCGCAAAGATTTATTGATCGACCTCTCCGGTACTCTCATATTTAGCGAACTGACCGATGGAGATTGATTATTCCAACTCATTAGGTGTTACCTATCAAATAAGATAAAATTTTATATAATTTTTGTCAACGGAGTTAACTCCATGCCGCTATATTTTTGCAACCAATCCAACGCTTTGCTGAGGTCCATACAACTTCCAACAGTGATTTTCCCACAATCAAACCCATCAATAACAGCTACAGTGAACCTTAATAAAGAAAGCTATGTTTTCCGAAAGCCTGGAAGTCATTTTGATTATATCTAAGTTGTTTATTAAATACAAAGTGGGAATAGAGTCTTCCACTGTGTATCTAATAACTTCATATTTGCTCACATTTTAAAAATTGAACTAATTAGAGCGACTTGGAGTGCGTCGAGGCCATTCCCTGCTTGAGCTCCAATAATTCTATCCTAGATATATATTTACTTAAATGTATTGCACCGTTATC
>SDVV010011540.1:0-15805 GCA_016164225.1 Gammarus roeselii | reverse complement strand
GTGAACTGTATTGAACTGCAACTAGTGCACGTGTGCTGAAATATTTTTAGCTCGGAAGCACGTGGGCTGACAGATTTCTAGCGGATATGCCTGCGGCAGTGAAATGGCGCATGTGCGCGTGCGTTGAACTATTTTTAGCGCTGAGTCAAATTGGAGATTCACTTGCAGTTTACTCTACGGCTTTTGACCGCATGTTTAACCATCTGTCCATCAGTTTAAAGGGGAGACTAAATCAGGCAAAGGCAACGACTTGATACCATGGCGGCTAATGAACTGCGAACAGAGTTGGTAGCTGAACAGGGGCCATCACACCCCGAGGACACCTTACTTAGCAGCTAACGCTAAAGAGTCCGGTCAAGGTCAAGGAACTTCCACTTCGGGTGAATCCGAGATCAGTGTCATCAGCAGGGCGCGACAGCTTTCTTTACCCAACTGCGTCAAAATACCCAACTGCGACCAAGCAGAAAGCCCATCAGAGGCGTATTAACACTCTTCCATTAACAATCAGTTTCCACTCAGCTCCCTCCTGAAGGCCGTGAGGTGAGGGTGTGTGCTAGTGTTTCCTCCTCTGCTAAATATAAACAGAGGAGGTGACTTCATTTGCCATTGCTGTGTTAAACATTCCCCCACAGCAAAGGCTAAATCGGCGTCTTAAAACTGATTTTAGGACTATTCAACGAAGTGTGGGCCACATCTACACACAGTGTTTTTGTGTCTGTGATAGACTGAACAGGCTCACCTAATTCAAACAGTGTGAAGGTGGAATTGTTCTCTCTGGCCTACCTCCGCCCTGCCTTCACCTCTACAGTCGCGAAACGAGCTCAGCCTGTGGTCCGAGCCTCGTTAAGCCACGTACCAAACCCTCACCCCTTGCCGAAACAGAGACTGTTCATCGCACTCCATGCGGCGAGTGCCTCACCCTGCGTGAAAGATTACACCTCTACAACAGTTCTTCCCTCCACG
Organism: Gammarus roeselii; assembly: GCA_016164225.1. Classification (NCBI taxonomy): domain Eukaryota; kingdom Metazoa; phylum Arthropoda; class Malacostraca; order Amphipoda; family Gammaridae; genus Gammarus; species Gammarus roeselii. The sequence continues at coordinate 14,842 of SDVV010011540.1, read as the reverse complement.
CCAGTTCATCGCGCTTGCTACACACCAGGTCATCGCGCTTGCTACATGAAAGTTCAACGTGCTCACTACACCCCAGTTCACCGCGCACGCTTCACCCCTGTTCATCGCGTTCACTACACGCCAGTTCATTGCGCATGCTACACAGCAGTTCATCGCATTTGCTACACGCCAGTTCATCGCGCTCGCTATACGCCAGTTCACCGGGCTCGCTACACGCCAGCTCATCGCGCTGTCTAAACGCTAGTACATTGCACTCGCTACACGCCAGTTCATGGCGCTCACTACACACCAGTTCACCGTGCTCGCTTCACGCCAGTTCATCGATTTCCCTGCACACAATTTAATCGCGTTTCCGCCCCACCAGTTCATATATTTGAAAGGTTTCATTGTGTTTAACTTGAATGGAGTCAATGATGCGCACTCGGAATATACTATTGTGCATTTATATAGCATGTGTTGCCAATTTAGACTATAGTGCCAGAAAAGAGTGCGTACTATTAGTCGTTTCAAGTGTTATGTGTAACCCATCAAAATAAATTACTGTACTCTTATGTTGATGTTGCAATGATCATGAATAAAACCCACAAGTGACCTACTCCGACTCCGAGTCTTTTCACTTTAGATACAAACGGAGTGACTAGAACAATGGATACAAAATCGTTTGGAAACGTTTCTCCCTCGACATCAGGCTCAATTTCTTCACGTAACAAGTTGTCAAATAATGGAACAAACTTCCAGCGGAGGTTGTAAACAGCAATACAATCAAAACTTGCAAGTCGCAGCTCGATATGTTCTACTTAAATCGCCGATAAATAGCTAAGCCGTTCCCTTTCTTGATATTTCAAAAACAGAAATGGCTCATGAAACTCTCTTTGACGTTCTTCTTCAGAACAAGTCCTCTTACTATCAGAAGGCAACCTGGTTTGGGCCAATAGGCCTGTAGTTGTCTTCATACACTTGCAAACACTTATAAACTCACCCCGAAGCGGTGTACTCACTCTCGCTACAGTCTTTCGACGTTATTGCTCTTCCTACCTAAAGCCTGTTTCACGCCATTCGTGCACTCAGAATTCGGTCTTCCTCTATGCCTATCCCACTCACCGCCGCTTTCATCACCACTAAATCCTATATGTAGTGGTTTCACCAACTATTCGAATTCTGTTACTCGTCCCATCCTTAGACACTCGGTCGCTACGCTGTTCATGTCAGGGACTTTCCCTGCTTCCATCATCTCACTTTAAACGATAGCTGCGTATCATCAGAATAGGCGACGTGTTGTCAATGCTGAAGACGGGTCACTGACCACCTCAGACCGCTCATTAACACCCGTTCGATGAAGATAGGGAGGGCCTACCTCTGATCGCACACTTGCCAGCGGCGATTATCTAATCGAGAAATAATCAGGGCTGTTCTCTTTAGAACAACTAATATTTAATTTCCAGCGATTCAACATAATGTTTGGTCTTAAACAATAACAATTTGGAAAAGAATCTGAGAAAAAATAAAGAATGTTACGTCCGATAAGGTGGGAAATTGAAACAGGGTTATTTCAAATCGTGTGAATATTTTCCAAGTGTAAAGAACAATTATAGAATGTAGCCCTCATGAATAATATTTTAAACGACTTCCTATTAGAAGCTATTCGATGTCAAGCCGTAATAATAGTGTTACCATTCGAGGCCGTTTCTTGATCAGATGATCTCTCCCAAATATAAACCATTGCTTGCATGCTTGGATGTGAAGCATTTGTGGCCCTGTTACATTTATTTCCATTTATTTCTGTTCGACGATTTATCACACTCTTTCTAAGGTATCTGGAACACTATAGAGCACAAGAAGAATACAAAATTATTTGAAGACGTTTGAATCCATTTAATATTCTCAGTTCGTTATTTTTTTGTTGAGCACTCTGAACCAGAACATTTTTTCGCCAACAATTTCTCAGTGTTCATAAATATTCTAATTATTTTCTTCAGGAATCAATCTGGAATAGGAATAAAAAAAATCAATATATTTTTTAGGAGGGATCGAAATGTGAATGTAATTTTATATCGCTGAATTTTTTTTTGCATCTCGTGAAGTGATTCCAAGAAAATCTGATGCTTTTTTGTAATGTATTTGTTTAGTAATTTTTATATAAATTGGAAAACAGATAACAAACGATTATATGACTTTTTATTTCCAAGTTATCAATTGACTTTCAAGGGAGATTCATATTTTACGAGATTATGTCACTGCGGATGACTTCAGATCGAATTTAAATGGCTCAACGTGTCTTAATCCATCTCTGCTTGATGCCTTACTATCGCAGTTAGATGGAGATGACAATGTAAAAACATTTCTCTACTTCAGCGACCGCGGCATGTATGAACGTGTAATTCAATGAGCTAATTCCAGCTAACATTATATTTGTCAAACAAAATTCCGAAGTCTACAATGCGTCGTGATATCGCCAATTGCGGTTCGTTTCCACAGTACTCCATCCACGACTGTACCATATTGAGCGCATGGTAAATATTCCTCCCAAATATCTTCAGTACTATAGAACTCACATACTTATGACAATAGCTTGTCATAGCTTAGAAGGCCCTTATCCTAAACAACACTCTGAAGTACCTCCCAACAATGTTTCCTCTCGGGCTAGTGCGACCAGTTGACACGATTGCCTCTCCGCCCAATCATGTAATGCATGTCCAAGCAGCCATTCTCCGACGAAAAAACTTTTACCGTTGGATGTCGTTTCCTGAACATTTTTTAAACACAACCGGGTTTTTCTACCACTCTGTTAGAGCGTTCGATTGTAAATGCCCTCATGGACAGCGGTCGAATTGGTTAACCTGATATTGTCATGCAAATTTCTATTTCGCTCCACAGGCATGAGTACGATACTACAGAAAAAAAGGACTTCAAGAAAGTCGTACATCATTATACACGTATATAATTTATATAAACATAGTGCAATTCCCTTGTTTGGAACATTCTCTTAACACGTTTTACTGTATCAAGCCTCTGTTCCACCCAGCGTACCCTTTTCACTGCAGAAACTATGCGCAAATTTGTGCAAGTAACTTGTTTCCAACAGTTTTCATCGCCGAAATGAGAATCTCAGAATATCTCTTTTCTATTATTTTGCGCCATACAAGTTTTCTATGATGAATGTAATGACAATTCAAATGTAAGTGGTTATTTATTGAAAAAGAATACAGTAAACGCATTATTCAAGAACTCAAAAAATATTGTTGATTTGGGTCTGCCCAAATTGAACCTTATTGCGATACTATACGTAATTGACGTCGCCTAAAAAGATGGTGGGGATAAGCGAACAATTGGTTGGCTATTCAAAATGAAACGGCCTTTAAATTCTCAAGGATTGCAATTACGAGGTATTGTGAATTTATTGTAATACGAGGTACGGTGTTTTTTTTTTAAATTATGAAACAATGTGTTCTAAGCTGCTGTCCTCGAGTGAATTTTTTGCAATAAAAGCAAGAACAGTTCCGCAGAAAGCCGACTCTTGTGAAATTGAATTTCAAATGACTCAATTGCTTTTAGTATCGAATACTTTTGACCTACAATGATGGACGAAGTTTTGCCTTCTCCGACATTCCAAGGTAAAGAATACTAAATTTATTACTTATTGAGCGGATTTGGGAGCACATTGTGATATCGCTGTGTATTCAAGAACAGAAGAGGAATCTTCATACAGAGCTATGCTATGACACGGGAGTTGGAACTCGAAACACTCTATAGAATGCATTTGCCCGACTAGAAACTGATATACAAATCGTCAGTAGTTGACATAGTGGTCCGTGTGATCATTTCGCTGTTCATAGATGAACCGTAATGAGATCGCGACCGCTTCGTTCGGACAGATCTTACTGCAAGCAGGTTATTGGTGGTGTGGATGTGGATGCAAATTTGAACCAGGTTGACGAATTCGTTGCTTAAGAAACCAACGTATTGGACGATTTTACTGTACTTTTCATTAGTCGAGCATTGGTGACGAGGCTTGTTACACCGAACCCACATGAGCAGCGATGTTCAGCAGTTACATAACAGCTTGAATGAGTGTTACTTTACTGTGCTGCCGATTATTAGTATAAGAGGTAATATAAAATTCAATCAGGGTAATTGGTGAAAACTGCATCGTTCCCATATCTTCCATGCCTAATCTTAATGGAAAATAGGAACAGAAATACGCACACTCTCCTAAGCTCAGGTAGGCATGGCTTCAACTTTGCAAACACATTTTAAAACATTCATCATCAGTAATTCCAACGGCATGCTTGCGGATGAATTGAGTTGTAATTATTCTTCACTCATCATTAATTTGTTCAGACAATGTCAGCTGGACTGATTTGATTGTATTTATAGTCGAATGATGTGACATAATGCAAATGAGAGTTTTACTTTGATGCAATGCTTCATTAGACCCGATTTGTTTATATTAAGAATCCTTTTGCATATGTATTTGATTCTGCTATTTATGCTCCGGCTGCAATTGAATAACTGATAAGATCACCTCTTCCATCCGTGCACAACATGGCCCATATCCGTCGATTTGGATTTTTTTTTTTTATGGTGAACTAAGGCGAGGGTTCTGGGTACGAGGGTTCTGAATTTTTGCATGACCGGTAAGAAGAAACTCAATATGTTGGAAGTTTTTGGACCATTGACGTATTTAATAACTCCTCCCAATAATGTGAAAGCTTCAGGATTACCAATGAAATGAAATACATGTTATAACAACCGTGAATAGATACAATAAGTGCCACTATCAGCAATGCTGCTCATTCTCCCTTCAAGCCAGCTCGCTGCTTCACGGAACCCTATCGCGTAGGGCCGGAATCCATGCTCAGGTTGCTCCAGGGCCACACGTTGCTGTTGATTTATCCGGTTGGGATAACCGCTGCACAAACAACGTTCGCCGTTATTGCTATGCCTGCCCCTAGAGCATAGCGCACCACAGTAGTTTCTCTCGATTTGACTGAGCGTCGTCCATGGGAGGAAGACCATTTTTTTTCTAAAATCACGAGACGATCGAAAGTGTTTCTGCATATCAAGGAAAAGTGACCAGTTCCATTCTTGGAATGAGATAATACGTGGAACAAAATGATCAAAATCACGGTAGATTGCGTTCAAAAGTGAACAATTTCCGCTACCGTAAACCATAACATTGTTGTCGATTCATGAGGAGGAGATTTTCATATATCTATAGGTATTTGATGTAGGTCAGGAATAGCGAAAAGACTGTTGTAGCATAGGTTCGGTAAAATCGTATTATATTACGAAATTTAAGTCAATCCTAAACCAGGATAGATACAACAATTATGAGGAACGACACAACTCTCATAACTTTTCTCTCAAAATAGTCTGAGAGCAAATTTGTTGTCGAAGCCGCTGGGACTTTCAACTTCAATCAAGTTACTAATATGAACGAGCCAATGACCCACGGTAGTTACCTCATAAATTCATTTCAATTTAAGTTTTCCGAGGATAAAGTAATATGTTCCAGGAAGAATAATGATTTCTACTGCAAATCAAGCCGATCTTTTATAAATTTCCTTCTTCAAAATATAGCCGAGCAAACACCTGACACGACCAATATATCAAGTCATTAATTATTCACAGTCTAGAGTTAATCGACTTTGCGGTGTAAATTGCTTCAATTGAGTTAGTCTTGTGAGAAGTAACGAGTTGAGGCAGAAAATGATTGAGTTGTAAAGCTCCAAGCCACTTTAAAAGAGAGCAACAGTCTACCCCAGTGCGATGACCTCTTTGGTCTCACCCTATCAGGGCAAACCAAACCATATCATTGACGTGATCTGGTCTCACCCTATCAGGGCAAGCCAAACCATATTATTGACGTGTTATGGTCTCACCCTATCAGGGCAAGCCAAACCATATTACTGACGTGATCTGGTCTCACCCTATCAGGGCAAACCAAACCATATAATATAATTGAACCCTGACTTGCTTCGAATTGCTCTTGAGCTTAGAGTTGGTTCACCGGAGTGCTATCCGTAGCTCTCCCGTTGCGGCCAGTGTATGGATGAGTCAGGCAATATAGTTGCTCATGGTAACATCCATGAGCCCGGTATCGATCGAAACAACGGTAAACGACCTGACTTCGCTACAGTCGTCCCCTTCCCCATAGGGAAAACCAGTATGGGTGTTTGCACCTGCGTAGACACATTTGCAACGAGTCACCAGCTTGGCAATTTCCTAGAGGCTGGCTGGGCTGCCAGTGCGGCAGAAAACCACAAAAAGAATATGTAATAATAATTCCATCGTGACTGATACCTTCTGAGCCCTTCACTATCGAGACGACCGGCGTTACAGGCAATCCAGCAGCCTCCTGATCCACTACATTGACCGATGGTTATCTGCCGTCTTCCGGGATCCGCTCGAAACGTTTAAGTTAAAGCATCGGGTACGACTGGCGGCGCCACGTGTCAATGCTTTGAGTGTATAATGAGCTTATAAGCATATCAACTCGGGTAGTTATAAGGGTAGGCTATAACTCCTGCAGGGATGGAGGCGGGAGTACACAGAGAGAAAATTTCTTGTAAAATGTACAATATTTGTCATGTTGGCCTGTTCATAGCCATATACGTGTGAATGTAACATGATTTCTGCAGGTAATCTGTTTGAATCTACAAATATTTTCGTATTGATTATAGATTTTGTTGAATTACAATATCCGATAAATTTAGCTATTGTTTCACTTCTTTAAGTCATGTTCCCGGATGTCTTGTTGACACTACATGAATCTGGTAACTATTACTAATATACTCTATGGCGCGTCAATTCGCAAGAATTCGCATGTCATCAAGTTTTCATAATTTCCATTCATCAAAGATATGCTGTTTTCTCTGCAAAATAAATTCAAATATCATGCAGAAAAAATTAAAAAGAACACTGTACACTTTATTGATCGATAAGTTTCTCAGTCTCTCATGGCTTAGTGGTATCAGTCTCAGTCTCATGACACCAGTGTCTTGTGTTCGAACCCCATAAGTCTTGGAAGATTAACCTCTTTCGATATCAATAGAAACTCAAGCTTACGTAACAAGCGATCATCATTTGTTCAAAAATGTAAATCATGTACAATTTAATAAAGAAAAGTTAATTTATGTCTAGAACCTTCATCTAATAGTTATTTGACGAAATCATTTAAATTCAACAGTACGAAATTTATAAATTCAAAAGGAAAATCTTATTGGAGAAAATTCGATAAGTCACGTCATGTTGAATTTACGATATACATGTATCTACTACCGTACATTTCTCTCTGCCTAGTATAGTTGGATGCCACACCCTCGGGTGAGCGTTGGTTTCTGGGGTCCCCCAATTAAATGATGTGAGACTTGAGTCAGCATTAGTACAGGCTTAGAACAAATGATCAAATGATTAGACATTTGTTTGTAAATTTCGTGTATTGTTCGTGCTAAGTTCATTTGTCGTGTTGGGATAAGTGAATAACTATTAAATAGTTAAGTGTAGAGAGCGTAGGTGCCTAAATTATTAAATAAGCTTGCGCGAGCGTAAAAGGAGGGCGAGGAAGACCTTGGACGAAGTTGGAGGATGCCGCCGTGCCTGGTAGTCAGCTCGGTCTGCTCCGCCTGGATGAACCAGCACGTCCTCGGAGACGTCGAGGAGCAGGAGGATGATCACATCACCTGTTGTTTCTGCGAGATTGATGGCTGGATGGACCAGGTCCTGAAATCCTTTCAGAGCCCGCGGAGTCGAGACAACGACAACTTAGAGGACGGTGGGCTTGCGACAAAGGTCTTCGTCCCTGAGCAGCAGCTGCGCACTGTTATTGGTGAGTTTGTGGAGATCTGAGAGGGCGTCGGAAAGATATGTCAGTCAATAGAGAAGGTACAAGTTGAGGTGGGTCAGGTCCAGGAGGACTGTTTAGTACCAAGCGCAATTTGGAGAGTTTTGTTGCAAACCTTCGTAGAAACTTACTTAAACCATAGAAAAAGGCAAGCCAGGCCCTGGCAGGAGAGACGAGGAAACTAGTGAAAGTGAAAGAAATGGTACTCCATGCATAACAGCTGGATAGAGAGGCATCCCGGAAGAGGGTTGACCAGGTGCACCCAGTTCAACCACGGAGGAGTGTTGGTGCTTTAACCCAGACGACCTACCGCGACGTACTCGGGAGAGTCAGCAGGAGCTGTTCGCATCTATCCCCAACCCCTGTCAGGGCTACTTTTACCAGATGACAGCTCGCAACTCGCTTCCACCCAAAACCGAGCTACCTACTTCCGTACAGGCCTAGAGGTCATCGGCTGACCGGAAATCAAAAACAGGGACTAAGCTATTGCTTTGGACCATGATATTCGCAGCTCGAAACCGCACCCTACCTCAACGGGGCTGCGTAAACTCTGATGAATTTTGGCTGGGCCAGATCCCGCACGACCCAACACGCGTTTGTGATGCCAAAGCGGGACACCTACTAGGAGTTCGCGGACCTGGACGGCGAAACTGAGACACACCACCATCAGCACCACCAGCATCTCTAGGTGACTATCGTCGGACACCAAGCGGTTGAGTTTGTTCGTCGGTGGAAGGCAAAGGGGTGGGTTATTTGCAAACCCGGTAACAGACTTGATAGGATCCGAGGTTATCTTTCAGATTTACTAGCCAAGAATAGGCAGCTGATTTCTGATATTAAGACAAAAGCGTATCGATAGCTATCACATCCTACCTATTTCGAATGAATGAGATGACGAGCTGTACAGTAAACTAACATATAGAAATGGACCCTCGAGACTATTCACAAGTCCGAGGGAATATCCTTCATCAACTTCTTTGATGACTTTTGGGAACGGCCCGTTCTTTTAGTAAAAGACGGCTTACACCTGAAAGACACATGGAAAACGTGACTTGGCAGACTGCTCCACTTAAGCGTCAAGAAATACTAGGCCCAAAAGCTAGAAATCTAGCGTGCTCAAAACGATCAAGTTTTAGCTGTATTGAACCCTGCCTATTGGGCCTCTAGTGAGCCCAATCAATTGCTTCAGAAGGAGGAATCTGCAGGCACGGTAGATGCGTTACAAAGATCACACAAAAATGCGGACACAGATCGTACAAATCGTGTAGATGAAGGCCACTCCAGGAATGGTCGAGATTCTGGTTTGCTGCCGCCAAGTCGAGATCCTTCCAATGGAGAAATCGAAGATCGAGTCACACACAGCCTAAAGGTCTTCTTCTGTACTCCCCTAAGTTCGACAAACTGCGGGGACTGGTGACTCTGTTTTTGTTTGATGGCATTGGAATAAACGAAACATGGCTCGCTCTTCAGAGTGGTAACATGGCAGCAGAGAGAATTCTACCGCGCTACAAAATGTTCAGCGTTGACGAACCAACTCCTAGTACCCGAGGAGGCGGGTTCGTGCTGTTTTCATGCAGTCAATAGACTGCATGGAAACTTTGAGCTCTGAAAGAAAAAAAATATTAATTGTGTATCCACAGTGTGGTAACGCTTTTCATTCAATTATTCATTATTATGCCACGACGAAGTAGCCCAATTCAAGAACAATTTTCACAGTTTTGTTGTATACTAATAACATTTGTTTTGGAAACCAGCGTTGTTCGTTTACTCGCGCAAAATTGGGGCGGCGTTCTGCTCCCATGAGGTCTGGACGAGGCACTTTTATGTTGAATTCTGCTATGTCGTGGTCAGCGTCTCGCATTTGCTGCGGGAACAAATGAACCCCGACTAGAATGCGCATGCTATTTGTGCAAGCGCGTAGACAATATTTCTGCAAGGGAAGAAGGGGGTGTATGCTTCAACTATCCACTGAATGGACGGGTATAAATCCTGTTTCATGAACTTCCGCTGAATAACTTGTAGGACTTGGAGAGGGTTAAAAAATGGAAGCTTCCTAATGTCAGTCAGTGGCTTATACCGTCTACCCCGGCCGGTGCAGGAACAGCTGCAGTAGTAAATCATGTTCTGTGCGTGGGGAGGTAGTTGAAGCACGTAGAGTAATTCGAGTTCACATTTTCTGACATGAATACATTTAACGCCATGGTCAATGATATTGATAAAATATGACTCATGCTCCAGTCAGAGTAACTATTAGTACTGCACTTTATTATACGAAAATTTGTACTTGCGTTCCAAAACCAACTATGCGTGAAGAATTATGTTTATCGAGTAATTTTCCAGTCAAAAAATGTATCAGGCAACAATTCCATTTCCCAGCAAGGATCACTAGAGTTTTCCGTCCAAACCCGCCGCATAGGAGAGTCACAAGGCATGTTGCTGATCTTTGTCATTAAATACTGCGCGGGGTCTCTAGCATCGAGGACTGATCGACTTGAGGCACTGCCAGAATATCTTAAGCCAAGGCAGGGACCGCCTTCCTCGTGATCACCTCAGTTTGATATTCTATTGCCAGAGCCCCAAACTCACTCCGAACTCTGAACCTAACAGTCAGCACACATTCAGGTAGATGATGGATCTCAATCTCTCCTAATGATGATTACGCTCTTTGATTTATCTGCATTTCTCTTAGTTTGGTGTCATATTCAAACCTGACTTATGATACATAATACTAACCCGAATTACAAGTATCATGTTTCATTTGTTTATTATTTGTAATGGTATTATAGTTTGTAATGGTATTATTTGTTATGGTATTATTTAATGGTATTATTGTAATGGTTTTATTTGTAATGGTATTATTTAATGGTATTATTGTAATGGTATTATTTCTAATGGTATTATTTGTAATGGTATTATAGTTCCATTAAACATTGACAGCTCATTGTTGCTTCGAATGTCTGAACCAAGAGAGCACGCACTGTCCTCTCGTCCAGAATGGAAGTTGCTTACTGGATTTTAATTAGATTAGCATGAGGCATTGGTAAGAAAAATATCGAATGTACAATGTGAGTAGAAGCACTTTAATTGTAGATATTTTAACATGAAGCGCAGAAAATATCAACGTCGCTATATGTCCATTGATAAACACTGCCAATTATTAATATTATACAATCTAACTAATAACTAAATGATACGAAAGTTAGATAAAAGGAATCAGTCATTCCTTTTTGTACTCATCTCATTATGCCACTCCTTATATACAGACCCTTAGGCAGGGAGCTGTATATGATGATCTAATAATCATCAAGGAGTGGGGAAAATATTAGTTCATCTACAATAATTTTCCACGTCACATAGTTTCGAAAAACTGGTAATTATGATATTATTATAAAGATTGAGTAAACCTCTAACCGAAAATATCAACACACACTCGATCTCTGATTCTTTACCATTGCATTGTGGCAACACGTGTCTCACTTACCTGAAATAAAAGTATTCCCTTTAATTTGTTAAAGAATATATGTCGACCAGAACTTGTTATATTCGTGTTGATGATTAAATGCACTCCATTATATGATTCTTTGGAGTTCAAAGTGATCGGTGGGAACATTTATCCATATTACTACACTGTCCAAAACAATTTGTTGTAGTGATGAACGATGCATACAAGTTTTTAGAGTTCATATCTTACAGCACCAAAACTGTTATTTTTATTACGCTCTTCGGCTGCCTGCCAATGGCGCTACACCTTGTGAGTTTGAGCCTAGGCAAAGATACGGAGATAAAGTGGCGGAAAATTGCACCCATCCCCATTCTGCGATAGCCTAACTTAACCACCCTTCGAATCAAGGGAAAACGAAACATAACGAACGCAAGTAAGTATTACCAGCTTCAAATGTCACTTAAAGCTGCACTAGACTGGGAAACTTTCTCCACTTTCTGCCATGTTAGTGTTATTGTTAAACAATCTGTTGATTCTTTTTCAGGAAGCGCTCTGTAGAGGAAAATATATTGAAAAATATCATATTAATCTTCATTTTCTCGACCAAGAAGAATTCAGTCAATTTGCCACGCAGACGCGTTCAAGTTCAACAGCTGAATGCGACCGCTGATGCTGATTCGAGTCAGTTGGTAAACTATTGTACACCAACAATCACCTGTTCTATGGAAGCTGACCAGCTCGGAGAGCTGGCGCTGAGTAGTAATAGTACTAGAACGTGTTTACTCGAGCCGAATTGCTGGGCATTCGTGCGTATTTCGGTGGAATTGTTAATACGCTCAAGAAATTATATTAGACTATTTTACCACTTTAAATAACTGTGATGTTATTAAATAGACCCTTTTCCACCGATATCAATTGTAAATAGAATGTCGACAGCCTAAAATCTAGTGCACCTTTAAAGGTCGTTTTCCATGACCTTCCACTGTTGTCCCGTTCTCTGTTGGCATTATAGAGTTGAGTTTTACACGTATGCCTTGACATTTCTTTAGGATTACACTTCTTTTTTATAATGTGTGATTTTATTACTTATTTAGCAATGCAATTGCGATGTTTGAACCGTCTCACAGCGAAAACATGACTTCTTGTGTCAGTGAACAAGTTTGTTCACACTAATGTAGGGTCTGGAAAGTACCAATGACTCATCGATAACCAATACAATTTTATATGCAAAATAGAGCTCCAACCATTTCGTGTCGCAATAACCTGTTCGATATTTGTAATTGCTCAGAGTCGCTTGGAACGATACCAGATATTGCCACTTCTTTGACTACTTAATACGTTCGAATATGTGTTAATATTTAGGGAACGAAATCAATTCGAAAACTGTGTTATCGACGTGTAACTTACAATGATCGATTAAAAGTATCTATGCGATAAAAAAACACCGTTATCAAACAAAAAGTGATGGGATCGCTGGTTAATAGATGGAAAGTTGATGCCTCAATATATAGCTATAGGGTTATAAAAAGGGATAAAAGCCACACATTGGATTAAATCTTGAATCCCAAATAATAGCCGAAGTTAGAGTGAATCCGCTAATTATGAATAATGTTCTGCCCCTCACTGATGTTCTGTGGACTTATGGTCGTCCGCAACGCTGGAGTGTTCTGCCCCCTCACTGATGTTCTGTGGACTTGTGGTCGTCCGCAACGCTGCAGTGTTCTGCCCCTCACTGATGTTCTGTGGACTTGCGGTCGTTCGCAACGCTGCAGTGTTCTGCCCCTCACTGATGTTCTGTGGACTTGCGGTCGTTCGCAACGCTGGAGTGTTCTGCCCTTCACTGATGTTCTGTGGATTTGTGGTCCTCCGCAACGCTGGAGCGTTCTGCCCCCTCACTGATGTTCTGTGGACTTGTGGTCGTCCGCAACGCTGCAGTGTTCTGCCCCTCACTGATGTTCTGTGGATTTGTGGTCGTTCGCAACGCTGCAGTGTTCTGCCCTTCACTGATGTTTTGTGGATTTGTGGTCGCCGCAACGTTGCAGTGTTCTGCTCTCTCACTGATGTTCTGTGGACTTGTGGTCGTCTGCAAGTCTGCAGAGTTCTGCCCCTCACTGATGTTTTTTGGATTTGTGGTCGTCCGCAACGTTGCAGTGTTCTGCCCCTCACTGATGTTCTGTGGACTCGTGGTCGTCTGCAACGCTGCAGTGTTCTGCTCCTCACTGATGTTCTGTGGACTTGTGGTCGTCCGTAACGCTGCATTGTTCTGCCCCCTCAGTGATCTTCTGTGGAATACTGGTCGTCCGCAACGCTGCAGTGTTCTGCCCCTCACTGATGTTCTGTGGACTTTTGATCGTCCGTACCGCTGCAAAGTGTTCTGCCCCCTCAATGATGTTCTGTGGACTTGTGCTCATCCGTAAAATCTGTAATAGGAACTCTCCAGAACGATGTCGGTAAGCTAGAAACAGACGACACCAAAATGAGTGTTCTACTTAGCAAATACTTTTGCTCCGTATTTACGTTAGAGAATCAGGATATTCCTAATCCTGAGGATATCGTAGCGGCAAAACAAATTGAAGCCCTCACCACAGTGAACTTTTCCCTCTCCGAAGTTATTAAATATATAGATAAATTGATAGTCACCAAATCTCCAGGTCCAGACCAAATTCATCCTAGAATTCTAAAAGAGACTAGGAACGAAATCGCCGAACATTTATAAAACATTTTCACCCAATCTCTCACATATGTCACCTGCCCCGATAAATGCAAGGAGGCCAATGTTACACCAATTTAAAAAAAATGAGACAAAAAGTGTCCCGGCAACTACCGTCCAATTAGTCTCACCTCAGTCATTGGCAAGTTGATGGAATGTTTGATAACGGATAAAATTACAGAATTTTTAGAATCAAACAAATTGATTGGCGACTCCCAGCATGGCTTTAGACACAACCGTTCCTGGCCTACGAATCTACTACTCTTTTTTAGATATATATCGAAATACACGACCCACAATCTCCAATTGATATCATCTACCTTGACTTTCAAAAGGCCTTTGATAAAGGCCCCCACAAGCGCCTAATTAGTAAATTGCACAGCATCGGTATTCGAGGCGAGCTTAACAGCTGGATAACATTCTGGCTTACGGACAGACGGCAGCGAGTTGTACTTAACGGAGCTTTCTCACCCTGGGGTAACGTTACAAGCGGCGTGCCTCAAGGATCCGTGTTAGGGCCAATTCTCTTTATAATATTCATTAACGATCTCGATAGCAACGTCCTCTCAAACATTAGCAAGTTTGCAGACGATACTAAGATCGGAGGAAAAGTGCAAACTGAACTAGAGTGTCAGCAGATCCAATTAGACTTGAACAAAATTGTTGATTGGTCAGGAAAGTGGCAAATTAAATTTAGTTTCGACAAATGCAAAGTTATGCACATGGGTCTTCATAACCCCAAACATGAGTATTCAATGTCTGGAAAGAAACTCATTCCCGTCACCGAAGAGAGAGATTTAGGTGTCATCATTAGTAACGACTTAAAAAGCAGCAAGCAATGTAACGA
>SDVV010011539.1:0-15806 GCA_016164225.1 Gammarus roeselii | reverse complement strand
TGTATATATATATATAAATATACATTCATAAATATATTTAAATATTTATATATATAAAGAGGAATCAAAATAATATCATAATATCCAGCAAGATTTGAAGCATAATAAACACCTGTCAAAATACGTAAAATACCAATTGAATTACCTCGAAGCTCGAATTTCAGTCGGGAATGTAGGCTGGACGTTTATGTTCCGCTTTCAGCTCACCAAGGTTTCTCTATTCGAATTTTGCAACTCTACTGACTTTCCTGGCTTGACGAAAAACGACTCCAAAAACTCAAATCAAAGCGTATTGTTTACAAAATAAATACCTTTGCTTCATTTCAGCTGTTAAAGGGGATGATTCTATTGGCTTTAACATCCTGGTAGGAGTTCTTAGCAAACCACCTGATTGGAAATAACTGATTTACTGAACATTCATTTATGCCAACCGAATCCATTCTGTTTTAATCAATTTTAGCGTCTGAATGCAATCACTAGAATGAATCTCCATATCGTTCTCGATTCCATTATCGAAATGCCTACCATCAGGAGGAGGCTTACGATCTTACAATCCTCCAACGAACAACTTATGATCCTATAATCATCACACACCAGATTGTATGATCACAAGTGTCTGACAAGATACAGATTCTGGATACTATTGTTTTTTTTAGCCAGGCATCTGCAATGAATTTTTGCACAAAATATTATGTAAAAGTATTAGGAATTTGTATTTAGATCGCTGGCTCAATCGGGAGGATGCCATGAAGTGTCGACCGTAAACTTGATACAACGGGCTGGCGTACCCGTTCAACCGTAAACCCTAGTTACAGTTGTCACTATAGGCTGTCACTAAGACGGCTGGACGGTTAATGAAGCCGTTGCCAGGCAGCGATAAACGTCATCGGCAGTCGTAAAGTCTTCAGTTGATCGGGCCAGCTCCCGCTACCTGTAGCCAGCTCCGCATTGCCTTGCCAGGATCCGTGTAGTGATTTCTTTAATTGCCTCGAGCCTAAAGGCCGCTCTCTCTAAGATTACCTTCTAATAATAACGAACAATTTTATGGCTTCCCAACACGAACTTTTATTAATTCTGATGTGACTTTAACGCTGTTCAACGATTTCCAATTCTTGGGCGCTCGATCTCCAGGGCCTATGAAATATCTCACCCCGGCCTCGTCTGCTGCAGGCAAAGTGCTGAGAGCGCGTCATCCTGTTAACCATAAACAAGCAGTTAATGAGAGAAGATTATTCATTAGAAACGAGTACTGTTCCATTGAAATCAACTCCTCAATAAACCATTTCATGAAGTTTCGTTAATTACGGTATCGATCTACACTAAAAGTTTTTGACTAGATGTTTATTTAGAAGTTACGTAGATGTCTAATTATAATAATGAAGGCTTGTTTAAACCAATTCCTAAATCCTTTCTATATTGAATCGATGGGGGGCCTAAAACATGTATATTTGTCAACGAAAGAATGACTGGCTAGATGGGTTCAGAGCAGTTGAGTCTGGATTATTAGGTGAACAATTTTATAACATTTTTATCAATAATTTTCTTACCCATCATAAAAAAAAAATTAAAAGTACATTTCTCCGGTCCATACATACGTCTCGTAATGATAAATTTATTCAGAGTACATGCAAACTGAGTCTTGTTTATCTTTCCTACCAACTTTATATTATACATTGAGTAAAAAAGAAGCCGAGTAATTCAGAAGCAGATTTGTCGAACTTGCACATTTCTATGAAGAGTTGAGAAACTGTGATCGAACCAACGATCTGAACTTCAGTTCATCCACGTGAATGAAGCTTGTTCATGTTACGAGTTTTTAAACATTTTTATAATATAATGATCGATATTCTTACTGTAACCTAATGCCATAAATATTTTACATTTATTTAATTAAAAATTTGAGTTACGGGGCGGTCGTCACAGATGAGCACCACTCACCAGCTGTGATCGTTTCCCTCCATGCCACTCTACGGTTTAAGAAGAAACGACTGGAAGTCAATAAATACATACATACCTTTTTGGTTTACCTGTTGGAGATTACTCTGATATGGTTTGATAAACGAGGATTGAGAAAATGAGCATTTATTCGGAAATCGTAAAAAATTTTACTGCGTATTCGCCGCAAGCACTCAAAACCATTCCTTGTGCATATATTATTATTATTAGAAGTGTCGGACATATGGTCAATTTTGTTTGTACATCCGCTGGTTTCAATTTAAATATTTTTACAGAATTATGTGGCCCTCTGGAAACGTATGAATGTGTACGAATGCCTATGAAAATGTATGAATACGTATGGATGCATATTGATGCGTATGAATGCGTACGAATATGGGTGAATGCAGATGAATGCGTATGAATGTGTATGAATGTGAATGAATGCGTATGAATGCGGAAGAATGTGTATTAATACGATTTGTTCATAATGAACTCTGAGCAACGGGTTGGGGCTGGTGGACATGACGAAAGTAGTGCAGCGGAGACGATGTCGAAGAAACCGTTCAACAGTTAATACTGGCTCAATAAACGATGAGAAGGGGGCGCAATCATTCATTACTCCAGTGTTATCACATACCGCTTCAGTTTCGTTGTCGTGAACGATGATACATAATTGCCTATTTTGAGTGATTTTTCAACGAGTGAGTGAAATGTTCTGAACTTGGTCCACCGCATTGCATGATATTGGACTAGAAAAAGTGTATGCACCAAAAGCGCTACATTCTTATATGTATAACTGCTTCTCACATTGTTTCGTCTGTCTTTGGCTTACTTTATGGTATGTTTGCTGAAAAAAAATCAAGTTGTTAGTATGCGTAAACGGTGATGAGATCCACTTACGATGAACAAAGATTTGTTGCTGGCGTAGAACAGGCCACTGCTGCACCACTGCGACACCACAGGCCATTGCGACACCACTGCGACACCACATGTCACTGCGACACCATTGCGATACCACAGGCCACTGCGACACCACTGCGACACCACTGTGACACCAAAGGCCCCTGCGACACCACAGGCCACTGCGACATCACTGCGACACCAATGCAATACCGCAGGTCACTGCAACACTACTGTGACATCACTGCGACACCACAGGTCACTGCAACACCACAGGTCACTGCAACACTACTGTGACATCACTACGATACCAATGCAACACCGCAGGTCACTGAAACACTACTGTGACATCACTGCGACACCACAGGTCACTGCAACACCAGTGTCCCGGCAACTACCATCCAATTAGTCTCACCTCAGTCATCGGCAAGTTGATGGAAAGTTTGATAACGGATAAAATTACAGAATTCTTACAATCAAACATATTGATTGGCGACTCCCAGCATGGCTTTAGACGCAACCGTTCCTGTCTTACAAATCTGCTACTCTTTTTCAGAAATATATTCGAAATCCACGACACAAAATCTTCAATCGTTATAATTTACCTTGACTTCCAAAAGGCCTTTGATAAAGTCCCCCACAAGTGCCTAATTAGTAAATTGCACAGCATCGGTATTCCAGGCGAGCTTAACAACTGGATAAAATGCTGACTTGCGGACAGACGGCAGCGAGTTGTACTTAACGGAGCTTCCCCCCCTAGGTTAATGTTACAAGCGGCATGCCTCAAGGATCCGTGTTAGGGCCAGTTCTCTTTATTCTATTCATTAACGATCTCGATAGCAACGTATTCTCAAACATTAGCAAGTTTGCAGACGATACTAAGATCGAAGGAAAAGTACAAACTGAACTAGAGTGTCAGCAGGTCCAACTAGACTTGAACAAAATTGTTGATTGGTCAGAAAAGTGGCGAATGAAATTTAACGTAGACAAATGCAAAGTTATGCACATAGGTCATCATAACCCCAAACACGAATTTTCAATGTCTGGAAAGAAACTCCTTCCCGTCACCGAAGAGAGAAATTTAGATGTCATCATTAGTAACGACTTAAAAAGCAGCAAGCAATGTAACGATGCTGCCAAGAAAGGCAACGAAATGCTAGATATGATATCCCGCACTATCTCGTACAAAAACCAGCTCAGTATGCTCAAGTTATTTAATGCATTTGTTAGACAGCATCTCGAGTGTGCCTTTCAATTCTGGTCTCCATTCCTTAGGAAAGACGTTATTAAACTTGAGAAGGTTCAACGTAGAGCTACCAAACTCATCCCCTCGATGCGGAATAAATCATACGAAGACAGGTTTCGTGAACTCAATCTTTATTCGCTAGAGAAACGTCGAGTCAGAGGCGACATGATCGAAGTGTGGAAGATTATGAAGGGTAAGGAAAACGTCGACCGAGCGAGTCTTTTCACACAAGATACAAACGGAGTGACTAGGAACAATGGATACAAAATCGTTGGGAAACGTTTCTCACTCGGCATCACGCCCAATTTCTTCACGTATTGAGTGGTCGAAGAATGGAACAAACTTTCAGCGGAGGTTTTAAACAGCAATACAATCAAAACGTTCAAGTCGCGGCTCGATAAGTTCTACATAAATCGCCGATAAATAGCTTGACCGTTCCCTTTCCTGTTGTTATAAAAAAAAAGAAATGGCACACGAAGCTCGCTTAGACGTTCTACTTCAGAACTAATCCTCTTGCTATCAAATAACAACCTAGTTAGGGCCAATAGGCCTCTTAGACGTTCTTTTCCAAAACTAATCCCCTTGCTATCAAAAGGCAACCCTGTTTGGGCCAATAGGCCTTTTGCTGTCTTCCTACACTTATAAACTTGTAAGCCACAGGTCACTGTGACACCACAGGTCACTGCAACACTACAGGTCACAGCAACACCACAGGTCACTGCAACACCACAGGTCACTGCGGCACCACAGGTCACTGCAACACCACAGGTCACTGCAACACCACAGGTCACTGCTACAACAAAGGTCACTGCGACAACACAGGTCACTGCAACACCACAGGTCACTGCTATACAAGAGGTCACTGAAACACCACAGGTCACTGCAACACCTCAGGTCACAGCGACACCACAGGTCACTGCAACACCACAGGTCACTTTTTTATACCAGAGGTCACTGCTACACCACAGGTCACTGCAACACCATAGGTGACTGCGACACCACAGGTCATTGCGATACAAACGGTCACTGCGACACCACAAGTTGCTGCAATACCACTGCGACACCACAGGTGACTGCGATATCACTGCGACACCACAGGTCACTGCAACACCACTGCGACTCCACAGGTTACTGTGACACCACAGGTCACTGCAACACCACAGGTCATTGCAACACCGCTGCGGCACCACAGGTCACTGCAACACCAATGCGACCACACGTGTAACTACACTGCTGCGACACCACAGGTCACTGCGACACATGTCGTACAAGAGCAGTAACATTATGCGCATTTTATACACTGCCTTCGTTAGACCGCGCCTTGAGTATTCCGTCCAATTTTGGTCTCCATACCTCAGTAAAGGCATTATTAAATTAGAGAAGGTCCAACATAGAGCTACAAAACTAATCCCTTCGCTGCGCCATAAATAGTACGAAGAGAGACTGCGCGAACTCAACCTTTATTCACTAGAGAAGCGTAGAGTCAGAGGTGACATGATCGAAGTGTGGAAGATTATGAAGGGTAAGGAAAACGTCGACCGAGCGAGCCTTTTCACTCTGAATACAAACGAAGTGACTAGGAACAATGGATACAAAATCGTTGGGAAACGTTTCTCACTCGACATCACGCACAATTTCTTCACGTGTAGAGTGGTCGAAGAATGGAATAGACTTCCCGCGGAAGTTGTGAACAGTGATACAATCGAAACGTCTAAGTCACGGCTCGACAAATTCTACCAAAAATCACCGCTAAATAGCTCACATCTATAGCACTCTCACCATTATATTAGAGAAAAACGGTATCCGGTATTGACACCCATACGGTTAAATTAGTGCCCGGCATTGGCACTAGCACGGTAAAAATGGTGCCCGGCATTGGTACCTGCTCATTGCAAAACGGTGTTCAGCAATGACACCGGTCAGCATCGGTTTAACGAGGAAAGAAACTGTGACAATCTCAGATTAATATCGTGGGTCGGGGGCTTTCTCTTCAGTTGCTGATTTGAGTGGTTTTAAGTATCATCGGTAAATGCTATTCCCTTCTACAAACTTTTAATTTCTTGATCTATTAAAGCAGAATATACAGAGACACATGATGCTATCTTAGACGTTCTACTCCAGAACTAATCTTCTTACTATCAAAAGGCAACCCAGTTTGGGCCAAAAGTCCTGTTGTTGCCTTCTTACACTTGTAACACTTGTAAACCACAGGTCACTGCGACAATACAGGTCACTGCAACACCACTGCGACACCACGGGTCACTGTGAGACCACAGGTCACTGCAACACCACAGGTCACTGCGACACCACAGGTCACTGCAACACCACTGCGGCACCACAGGTCACTGCAACACCATTGCGACACCACAGGTCACTGCAACACCACTGCGACTCCACAGGTCATTGCGACACCACAGATCACTGCGACACCACAGGCAACTGTAACACCACTGCGACACCACAGGTCACTGCGACACCACAAGTCACTTTGACACTACAAGTCACTGTAGCACTACTGCGACACCCCAGGTCACTGCGACACCCCAGGTCACTGCGACACCACAAGTCACTTCGACACCACGGGTCATTGCGACACCACACGTTACTGCGACACCACAGGTCACTGTAACACCACTGCGACACCACAGGTCACTGCGACACCACAGACCACTGCAACACCACAGGTCACTACGACACCACAGGTCACTGCAACACCACAGGTCACTGTAACACCACTGCGACAGCACAGGTTACTGCGACACCACAAGTCACTTCGACACCACAAGTCAGTTTGACACCACAGGTCACTGCGACACCACAGGTCACTGCGACACCACAGGTCGCTGTAACACCCCTGCGACACCACAGGTCACTGCGACACCATAAGTCACTTCGACACCATAGGTCACTGTCACACCGCAGGTCACTGCAACACCACAGGTCACTGCGACACCACAGATCACTGTAACACCACTGCGACACCACAGGTCTCTACGACACCACAAGTCACTGTAACACCACTGCGACACCACAGGTCTCTGCGACACCACAGGTCACTGTAACACCACTACGACACCACAGGTCATTTCGACACCACAGGTCACTGCGACGCCACAGGTCACTGTAACACCACTGCGACGCCACAGGTCACTGTAACACCACTGCGACACCACAGGTCACTGAGACACCACAAGTCACTTTGACACCACAAGTCAGTTTGACACCACAGGTTACTGCGACACCACAGGTCACTGCGACACCACAGGTTGCTGTAACACCACTGTGACACCATAGGTCACTGCGACACCTCAAGTCACTTCGACACCACGGTCACTGCGACGCCACAGGTCACTGTAACACCACTGCGACACCACAGGTCTCTGCGACACACCACAGGTCACTGTAACACCACTGCGACACCACTGGTCTCTGCGACACCACAGGTCACTGTAACACCACTGTGACACCACAGGTCTCTGCGACACCACAGGTCACTGTAACACCACTGCGACACAACAGGTCTCTGCGACACCACAGGTCACTGTAACACCACTGCGACACCACAGGTCTCTGCAACACCACAGGTCACTGTAACATCACTGCGACACCACAGGTCTCTGCGACACCACAGGTCACTGTAACACCACTGCTACACCACAGGTCTCTGCGACACCACAGGTCACTGTAACACCACTGCGGCACCACAGGTCTCTGCGACACCATAGGTCACTGTAACACCACTGCGACACCACAGGTCTCTGCAACACCACAGGTCACTGTAACACCACTGCGACACCACAGGTCTCTGCGACACCACAGGTCTCTGCGACACCATAGGCCACTGCGACACCACAGGTCTCTGCGACACCACTAGTACAATATTAGCACACTAGTACAATATTAGTTTGGCAATTATTTGTGTCCTTCGCATTGAAAAGTGCATACCATGAAAAATATAAATAAATTCAATCACCCACCATCACTACGACAAACACTTCATTAGTCACTGAGCGCTTAGACAAAATTGAACGTTTAGGTAATATTGAACGCTTAGGTATTGTTGAACGATTAGGTAATATTGAACGCTTAGGTAATATTGAACGCTTAGGTAAAACTGACCGCTTAGGTAATACTGAACGGTTAGGTAACATTGAACGCTTAGGTAATATTGAACGCTTAGGTAATATTTTAATATACATTTCCGACGAAAATGTTATTTGGATTTTTAAAGCTGATAACATCGTTATAAGTTCCCCAAATGAATAAGAAATACTTCAATTATATTATTTTTTAGTGCTATTATGAAGACTCAAGATTTGTAGCCCAAGCCTGAGCCCACATAAGAACAGACGAATAATGCATGGCTTATGACGCCACCGCTTGCGGAAAATAGAGACCTAACAAATTATATGGAATAGCTGGCTACCTTATACAACAGGTTGTATTTAACAGGTCACTGAGGTAACACGCACTCTGCTGTGGCGTCTAACACATTTATTCGTGGGGCATCTTAACATGTAAATGTTGCCTCACTCAACTCGACCCCTCCATCAGAAATGATTAAACAAGTCTCTCAGTCTGTGTGAGACCAGACTACCACCACCACTCAATGGTAGCCTCCCGTCATCAGGAGTAGTATGTAAGCAACACTAGTCATTAGCTAGTTCCTAACTGAGTCATAACTAGTGACTAACTAGTCAGCCACCAGCCCATAGCAGCCGCTTCTAAAACAAACACGGGCTGCTCGTAAATTGCTTCAGATGATTAAAACCAGACACCGCAGAATAGATTACCAGGAGAGGCCGAGGATGGAAGACGGGAGGAGGACGGAAGAAGCGAGGGGGATGGAAGGATGGAGAGGGATTCAAGAAAAGAAGAGGGCGAAAGTAGGGAGAGGGATAAAAGAGATGAGGATTATGCAAGGAGGGAAGGGGATGAAAGGAAAGAGGGTGGGGGACGGAAGGAGAGAGAGGGACGAAATGAGGAAAGGGGTGAAAGAAGGGAGGAGGGTGAAAGGAGGGAAGAGGGTGAAATGAGGGAGGGGCTGAAAGGGAGGATGGGGGTAGAAGGAGGGACGGGGGTGAAATGAGGGTGGGGGATGAAAAGAAGGAGGGAGAGAAATTAAATGAGGAAGGGGATTAAAGGAGGGAGAGGAATGTATGGAGGGAGGGGGGCGGAAGGAAGGAGAGGGATAAAGGGGGGAGGGGGATGAAAGAAAGGAGGGGGACGGAAAGAGGGAGCGGGAGGAAGGAGGGGAGGAGGATGGAAGAAGGACAGAAAAACGGAGGAGGATGGAAGAAGAGAGGTGGATGGAAGGAGGGAGAGGTTAAGAAAGAGTGGGGAGGATGGAAGGAGAGAGAGGTATTAAAGGAGGAAGAGGGTTGAAAGGAGGGAGGGGGATGAAAGGAAAGAGGGGACGGAGGAGGAAGGGGAATGAAAGAAGGGATGGGGATGAAAGGAAGGATGGGGATGAGAGGAAGGTGCCGGACGGAAAGATGGAGGGGGATGAAAGGAGAGGAAGGGATGAAAGGAGGGTGAGGAATGAAAGGAGGTAGGGGGAGGGGGATGAAAATAAGGAAGAAGTGGGATGAAAGGAGGGAGAAGGATGGAAGGAGAAATGGGATGGAAGGACGGAAAGGGACGGAAGAAGAGAGGTGGATGGAAGGAGGGAGGAGATGGGAAAGAGGAAGGAAGATGACAGGAGGTATGGGAATGGAAGGATGGAGGGGAAAGATAGAATGTAGGGGATTGGAAAGAGATAAGTGGATGGAATTAGATAGTTGGATAGAAGGTTGAAGGGGTATGGGAGAAAGGAGGGTATGACAAAGGGAAGGAAATGCAAACTGGGATGACGATTAAGGGAGGGAGGGGATGGAAGGAGGGAGGAGATGGAAGGAGGGAGGAGATGGAAGGAGGAAGGGGTAGAAGGAGGGAAGGTCGGAAAAGCCGAAGAGGGTGGAAGGAGGGAGGGGATAGAAGAAGGAAGGCGGTGGGAGGAGGGAGGGAGGTGGAATTTGGGAAGGTGGATGTCGAAAAAAGTTGAAGAGAGGAAGAGGTGGAGGGTGAAACAAAGAGAGAAGGGAATGAAGAGGGAAAGGGTGACGAGAGGGACGTGGCTCACAAAAGGAAGAAATGGGCTTGTGAGGGGTTTGGATAGCTAGATTTTAATGAGAGAGGGAAGAGATGAAGAGACATATGAGAAGGCTTAGGGGCAAAGTGAGCCATAGGAGGCAGGCACAAGATACTAGTTCAGTTATGAGACTAATTATTAATAGCCCGAAAGAAGTTGCGATTAATCATTTATAGTATTACTTGCGAATCATTTTGTTGATATAACATTTGTATTGCAGACGTAGAACTACATCCCTGTACCCTCAATTAAATATGTAATTGCTGTTCTAAAGATTACCGCGGACGGGCAAAAGATACACAGAATAATTACAGCTGTTTGGGTTCGTTGATATTCTAAGCATGATGAGTGTCACGTACTTGAACCGATCCGTAGTTTGAATAGATGTGTTGTATTCCTTATTTACAAAGAAAAATAATGTGGATCCAACCTCACACTGGTCTTCAACGCTACAATAATGATAGATCCTTTCTTATTTGAACATTCATTGATTTAATTTCAGATTACGTATTTCTCCGAAATATGGTATCATTAATCTACAAACCTCAAATCTCTTTAGTTCCTTACTATGTTTAATCGAAATTTGTCATATTCTTATTTCCCCTTCCAAGGATTTGATCGAAACTGGTTACTGTCTTGAACGAAAAATACATACAACTAATTTTTTTATTTGTTAGTTAATATGTTGAGATTTTTTCAGGACCCGTCAAGCCCCTTAAAACATTACAAACTTAGTATAATCGCTTTGGTGCTCAATCTACAACTTTTGGTATTATGGGGGGGGGGGGGAAATAATTAAACTAATTATTTACCACGAATTACGAGTGCCTTCTCAACCCTCACCAGCAACGGCTGGCGACTCCAACGCAGCAGAAAGAGTGATCCTTGGAGTCTGCTCATGTCATGCATATCCTGCATCCAACCCGACTATCTGTTGGATAGAATATTGCAACCCCAAAGCGGGTTCCAAACTGCCTTCCTAGTTGATCTTGAGTATTGTACTCTTCTCGAGAAGAATATGATTTGAAACTAAGCACTCATTTTGTTTTGGTTCTTGTTGTTTGAATAAGATATTTTCAGACTAACTATTGGATAAAACTCCTCTCCATAGTCATCTGGGACATAATGTGACTCTCACGTATGCTCTTTCTCTATAGTCTTCTGGATCATGATGGGACTCTCATGATTGCTTTCTCTTCAAAGTCTTCTGCAACACGATAAGACACTCATGCATGCTATCTCTTCTTAGTTTTCTGGAACACGATGGTACTCATGCATGCTCTCTCTTCTTAGTTTTCTGGAACACGGTGGTACTATCATGCATGCTCTTTCTTCTTAGTTTCCTGGAACACGACGGTACTCTCATGCATGCTCGCTCTTCTCACTTTCCCGGAACATGGTGAGAATCGTGCATGCTCTCTCTTCTTAGTTTTCAGGAACACGATGGTATTCTCACGTATGCTCTCTCTTCGTAGTTTCCTGGAACACGATGGTACTCTCATGCATGCTCTTTCTTCTTCGTTTCCTGAAACACGATGGTACTCTCATGCATGCTCGCTCTTCTCAGTTTCCTGGAGCATGATGAGACTCGTGCATGCTCTCTCTTCTTAGTTTCCTGGAACACGATGGTACTCTCATGCATGCTCGCTCTTCTTACTTTCCTGGAACATGATGAGACTCGTGCATGCTCTCTCTTCTTAGTTTCCTGGAACACGATGGTACTCTCATGCATGCTCGCTCTTCTTAGTTTCCTGGAACATGATGAGATTCGTGCATGCTCTCTCTTCTTAGTTTCCTGGAACATGATGAGACTCGTGCAAGCTCTCTATTCTTAGTTTTCTGGAACACGATGGTACTCTCGTAGATGCTCTCTCTCCATAGTCTTCACGATCATGATAATTCTATCATGCATGCTCACTTTTCGGTTTGATGTTTCATGTTTCGAAACAATACTTTAATACGAAGTTCGACAGTCGGATGAAAATTTCCTCCATACATAGGCCATACATCGGCCTTCTGCCTTGACGATGTATGTGATATGGACCTATAGTTATGTCATACTTACTGTGCCGTCTATTACACCCTGTCACTAAGCACCTGACAGCAGGCTTCTGCCTTGACGATGTATGTGTTATTCTTCTACACGAAATATATTTTACTCACCGTACCATTTACTACCCCGTCACTTTCCTCACAAATATCTATTGGGTATAGTCGTCCATCAATTCTGTGAACATTAGGCAGAGGAGCAGGAAGTCTCATCCAGCGATGCCTGCCATCTCCTCACTGCATTTGAAAGTGTCCGATTCTTGAACACTAGTCGTCTCCTGAATTGTTCGCGCTTTCATTGTACGCATGACTTCCCTGCAGTGCCGCATGCACGGCGTTCCTCTATGCCTTGGCAAAGCTAACCGAGAAAAGATGCGGTTCACCGCCATGTACTACAACATCCCAATTGCTTCGCTCGGCGTTTTCGACCTCCGTAAGCACACTTGATTAAATCTCAACTGATTCTTATATCGATTGATATAACCTTTATTATGCGCTGTGTTGAACGCGTCGGCCAAACAGTTATACAAAACATAGGCGATAAACAGCGTCCGACACGGAAATTGTCCTAAACTGTGATCGATTTAAAGAATTGAGGCTCTGTGATTGTGCCAGAGATTGTGCCATTGTGTCAGAGATTGTGCCATTGTGCCAGAGATTGTGCCATTGTGCCAAAGATTGTGCCATTGTGCCAGAGATTTTGCCATTGTGCCAAAGATTGTGCCATTGTGCCAGAGATTGTGCCAGAGATTGTGCCATTGTGCCAGAGATTGTGCCAGAGATTGTGTCATTGTGCCAGAGATTGTGCCAGAGATTGTGCCAGAGATTGTGCCAGAGATTGTGCCAGAGATTGTGCCAGAGATTGTGCCAGAGATTGTGCCAGAGATTGTGCCATTGTGCCAGAGATTGCGCCAGAGATTGCGCCAGAGATTGTGCCAGAGATTGTGCCAGAGATTGTGCCATTGTGCCAGAGATTGTGCCATTGTGCCAGAGATTGCGCCAGAGATTTCGCCAGAAATTGTGCCAGAGATTGTGCCAGAGATTGTGCCATTGTGTTCGGGATTGCACGCACAGCCAACATAACCTTTAACATCAGGTCCGTGGGGCGTCACTCGTGTGCATACATTTTTGTTCCAACCATACTATCAAAAAATGGCACTCATGGTCTCTGCTCTTCTCTGTTCTGCCCCTCCTCTATCTCCAGCTCAACCCTGCTCTGCCCCTTCTCCCTTCCCAGCCCAACTCTGCTTTCCCCTTCTTTTGTTCCCCAGCCCCACCTTACTTCCCCAATTCAACTTTGCTCTGCCTCTCATTCCTTCCTTAGCCCAACTTTGCTCTGCCACTCCTCCCTTCCCCAACCCAACTCTGCTCTGCCCTTCTCTTTTTCCCTGCTGAACTCTGCTCTGCTCTCCTCTCTTCCCCAGCTTGACGCTGTTCTCTTATTCATTTCTTTCCTCACCCTACCCTGCGTTGCCCGTTCCCTCTAGCCCAGCTCTACCCTGCTCTGAACTCTCTCCCCAGCTCAACTTTGCTATACACTCCTATTTCCCCAAGTTGAAGCCTGTTCTCTCATTCATTTTTTACCTCTCTCTGCCCTGCTCTACCTCTCTTCTCTTCCCAGCGTTGGTAAATGTTTTTCACTCACCATAATGGGTAACTTCTTCACGCAGTGAGCTGCTAAAGAACAGCAAAACAATCGAAACGTTCAAGTAACGGCTTCATAAATTTTACCAGAATCGCAGCTAATTTTTTTCCGCGTGCAGCACTTACCAGAATCTGTGTCCGGTATTCGTGCCAGCGCATTCGTTAAAAAATTCTGATCGACAATGACACCAAATGGTTACAATAGGTCCCGGCATTGGTACCTACTCGTTGCAGAACTGTATCCTGCAATCACCCATTCACCACTGGTTTATCGATTTATGAAACAGAGACAATCTCAAGTCAACATCGTGGGGTCGGTGGCTTTATCTTTAGGCACTGATTTCAGTTTGTTCTTGTATCATCGCCAACTGCTACTTCCTACTACAACCTTCCCTTTTTCCATCCTTCACTAAAGATACTAATTCTCTTTTTCACGTTCTACCTCAGAACTAGTCTCCAACGTATCAAAAGACAACCTAATTTGGGTTAAATGGCCTATTGTTATCTTTTAACACTATTAAACTCTACCCTGCTCTTCTCCTTCTATCTTCCCCAGCTATATCCTGTTTTTCCCCTTCTATCTTCTTCATCTCTACTCTGCTTTTCCCTTATTTCTTCCCCATTTCTACCCTGCTCTTCCCCTTCCATCTTCCCCAGCGCTACACTGCTCTTCCCCTTCCATCTTCCCCAGCGCTACCCTGCTCTTCCCCATCATTCTTCCCCATCTCTACCCTGCTCTGCCAAGTTCCCCCCCGTGATCGGTAAACCTGACAGACCCTCATCCTAAATTCCTTCCATCTTCCGCGTCATTTTCCACCAATTTTACCTCATTTGCAGACGAGCATTCCTGAGCTTATTTTTTACTCGTGCTGCCCTTATTGTAATCTGTTTTAGGATCATAATCGCGTCCATAATAAGTTTAATAGTTTTAATAGCCTAGTATATGTAACACTAATTGCTTATTGATATCAAATGCCGATGTCATGTCTGGCCAATTATCATAATAAACAGTAAGCCTGCTCGGCATTCGCCAATGATGAACAACTTTTCCGCCACAGCAGCTCAAGCATGAACAGTTTTGCGTACATGGCAGTGGGTACACGAACCAGCCAGTGAAAAGCTAGGCGTATAGCGCAAAGCGTGTATCCCACAACGCGTAAATTTGCGTTGAACTCCTGCGTGTAGCACAGAACGAGAAGATTTGCGTGTAGTACACTGCGTATGGTCTAAGTGGGCTTTTTTTATCTAGTCAAGGGCCTGTCGCCCGAAGTGAGCTGTTTTGCGTACAATGCAGTGCATTTAGGCCAGAGCGTGAAGTAATGCTTATAGCCCAGACTGCCAACCCTACCCCAAAGCGAGAATGTTTTGCGTGTAGCCCAAACCGTTCACTAAGCAAGAGCTATGCTTGTTACTCAAACAGTACAGCAAAAACAGAGAAATATTTGTGTGTAGTCAGAAAGATTTACGTGTAGCCCAAATAGTTTGTCTTAAGCAAACAAAATTGAATCAAGCTCAGACAGGATAGCCCAAAGCGAAAAGGTATTGAGATTAGCCCACACAATGATGCACCAAGCGAATTTTTTTATCATAACCTGGACAGTATAGGACCAAATCAAGCAATTTTAAGTGTAACCTACCGCGTAGCTCTCAAATTAGCAATTTTGAGTATCACCAAGCGCGTCCAGCCTGAAGGCGTATGGCCCAAAACGAGCCCTTTTGAGTATCACCAAGCGCGTCCAGCCTGAAGGCGTATAGCCCAAAACGAGCCCTTTTGAGTATCACCAAGCGCATCCAGACTGAAGGCGTATAGCCCGAAACGAGCCCTTTTGAGTATCACCAAGCGCATCCAGACTGAAGGCGTATAGCCCGAAACGAGCCCTTTTGAGTATCACCAAGCGC
>SDVV010011538.1:0-15806 GCA_016164225.1 Gammarus roeselii | reverse complement strand
TATATATATGTACATACATACATACATACATACATACATATACATGGTCAGCTCTTCTGTTACAACCTCTCCTTATTTTGAACAATGTGTAGCGCTTGATGTATACGCTGTCAACTTTTCTGTCACAACCTCACCTTATTTTGAACAGGGTGTAGCATTTTATGTAGGTATATACATACTGTTAGCTCTTCTGTCACAACCTCACCCTATTTTGAACAGGATATCCTTGCTGTATACGCTGTCAGCCCTTGTCACAACCTCACCCTATTTTGAACAGGATGTAACACCTGATGTATACGCTGTCAGCTCTTCTGTCACAACCTCACCCTATTTTGAACAGGATGTAACACTTGATGTATACGCAGTCAGCTCTTCTGTCACAACCTCACCCTATTTTGAACAGGATGTAACACTTGATGTATACGCTGTCAGCTCTTCTGTCACAACCTCACCCTATTTTGAACAGGATGTAACACTTGATGTATACGCTGTCAGCTCTTCTGTCACAACCTCACCCTATTTTGAACAGAATGTAACACTTGATGTATACGCTGTCAACTCTTCCGCCACATCCTCACGGAATAGTCACTATATTGCATTTCACATTCGAAACAGCTTTGTACAAGTGATGATGTAAATTGGACGAAGACTTAGATTGTGTAGCTTGTATCAGCCTCGTATAGTCAGTTTGGAGGCAGCGCTTGTGTCTTGCTGCAGTTTTGTTTACAATGTCCCTGGTTCGGTCCCCAGCTGAACCAGGGGCTTTTTCGTTGAAAAGTTTAAAGGTACCTTGCATGCAATGTGTCGTATTGTAATTTATAACTCGTTTGTTGCGTATTTAACGTCAATCTGTGTACAAACAACGTCTTTCAATATTTTCCTCACACGTGTTCCTATATGTTAGCTTTAGCATGTAATCTACGGCCGATGTGGCGCACCAGCGTGGCCCGGGACTGAGCTCCCGGACAACTTCCAAGGTATCAATGTTGCACCACTTGTGTTTTAGAAAGAGTATTTCACCACCAGTGTGTACTATCTCGAGTCGTTGCTGGTGGATCCAATTGTTTATTGTTACTGATCGTAGCTGTTTGCCTGCTTAAACTGCACGTTATTGCATGCCTGTAAAGTTATTCTCGGATGTTGCAGGATCGTTCGTTCAGTCAGTCTGTCTCTTTGTCTATTGTGGGTGCATTAATGCTTGCTGTTTATTTATTTTCAAAGGCATGCGCTTTGTGTAGATGTCTTCTATGAAATAGTCAGCGTTGATATATCACCTTCAGGTTCTGACAAAATTTACAGCCAGCGTATTTCAGTCGCTCCCCCTCCCCCCTAAGCATCTGTTGGGTTCACGGGCCCACGGAGTCACGGCCCAACTGTGGGATTCAACACCCTCATTTCCCTTCAAATTCCTCTCTTCTGCACCCTTTGCAATCTCTCCTTTCCTCCTCTATCCCGAACTTACATATTTTATCAACCTCATTTAGCTACATCTTATGTTTAGTTTACATTCTTTCAACATGTCTCTCTCCCCTTTGACCATCCTCCTATTAAGCGTTGCACCCCGGTCCTAAATTGTCTCCTTCCGGGTGGCTCATAACAGCGAAGTTGCGAGTTATCTTACATACAATCTCTTATTTCTGTTCCTGCTGTTTTCATGCCTAAAATTCCCAACCCTGAGTGTAGATCTCGTGCATGGGATCCACATTTCCTGTCTCTTCACTTTTTCCTAAGCAAGTTTTGGGGTGAACTTCCCCCGGCACTAGACGACTGCAAATCCTTGGCCCTGGAGCCGGGCATGTCGAGTAAGGACGCTCCTTGCTGCCAGCCTGAGATTGCTCGGACCTAATGGTCTCAGCACCATGGCAGTTTTTGTATTTCCTGTGGATCGACTCTATGCTCTAGAAAACCTTGGCACTCTAATTTGAACCTCCTGTGGCTCCAGTGTAAAGGATGTCAATTCCACGCAGAAGTAAACCGAATTACTAATCAATGTTATCATGCATCAATTAAATTTTCATGTTAAATGTGTACTAATACACTAACTATAACTGATCAGTTATGTTAAATGTTCTATCGAATATATCTTGATTTGATCGATTCCTCGGTGAACTCCATCTCCCATACCTCCACCATCCTCATCATCTGATCACCCTAGGTTCTTTCTCTCATCAATCCAAAGCAGCTTCCAGTGTTGAGCCTTCTAGCAACTGCTCATCCAAACCCATCGCACTAGTAGCTCTTTTCACTCTACTCCAATCATATAAACTGAACGTAGGATGCCTGTAGGGACAATGACTCCGCCACGCTAGTAACCCTAGACGCTGTAATCATGCGGACCTGACGTTGGCACTTTTGAGATAATTGACTGTTGCACAGGTGACTCTGATCACTTACCTCATCCAACCAACCTCCTCCTCCCACTCCCGACTCTAGCCTCCTATTGCCGTCCGCAGGAGGGTGGTCACCGCGTCACCACAGAAGACCCTCAGGTGCTAGTGCTGAGTAACGTGTCGGATACGGACGAGGGCTGGTACACTTGTCTGGCGGCCAACAGCATCGGCACCTCGTACAGCACCGCCTACCTCACCGTGGCCACAGGTACTATGGCAACTAGAGTAAGCTCAAAAACAGTAACCGTTCAGCCTGTCATCTAGCGCCGGTTTGGGTCAAGCGCATCAGTCGCAGACACACGACCGAAAGGTTGGGTGTCTCATCTCAGTTGGAAGTTCGAGTTTTCACGGTAGTTGGCACAATCGCCTAACTTCTTCATGTCAGTCATTCAATCCTTTTGGTGCAGTAGGTGACATACTCGCAAAAAAAAATCTTGCGTAACATGGCGGTGTAGTCTGGAGTATATCAGCAGCCTGGCCAGTATATGTGTGAGGGACACAAACCAGGGATAGCTTTTATGTTAAGTGCATATGCTTGTACGAACTTTCATACAGTTGAACATTTATGTTGAATAAATGTCATTTACTGTGTATTGATTCCGCGGTAAAGTTTTTATTCTAATAAAAGCCAGTGCTAGACTGTAAGAAACTGATAACAGAAATTGTATGGAACTAAAACCCGACTCCACCGCTAAAGTTTGAGTACTCGAGTTAATTTGACCTTCATCTGTTCAAATGCCAACTAACATCTGACGTTACCGTCCCACTCCAGAGCTTTATCCGATAAGGTTATTCAACATTGTTTTTTCATATGAAATGTTCGTCTGCAAAGTCAGTGGACACCAGGGTTTCCCTTCGCATCGGGGCATTATTACCTTGCGATTTTTATTGCTCTGTTTGCAAACCGTCTATTCCTGGTGTATCCCTGTCGTAAAAAAAACTCGAAGCGCGACCAAATTCTCCTTCACCTGTGTTCTTGTCTTGGTTAATAAATAACTCTCTCCCCGTTCCTTCAGAGAAAGAGCTCAACCCAAATGACTCTCCCGACTCGGTGCTGGCCAGCCCCCCCGGCGTGCCCAGCTACGTGCTCTTCATCTCTGTGTTCGTGCTCTTAATCGTGCTGCTGACCGCGTGCGCCGCCTCATGTTGTGCCGTCAACAAGTGGAAGCAGGAGAAGAGGAGGTCGCTCGAGCTGGAGAGGGAGCGAACCAACAACACCTTTAGCCAACACATCAAGAAGGTTGGGAGGGACATAAGCAGCGTGTAGCTATTAGCTGGTATCCCCCCTAGGTTTCTGCTAGGTTCACGGGCCGCACGGAGTCATGGCCTAACCGTAGGGGTCAACACCCCTATTTCTTTTCAGATTACCATCTTCACTCTTCACTATCTCGTTTTCTCCCCATCCTAAATTTCGATGATTTTTATTTACCTCTTTTTCATCTTCGATTCAGTTCAAACTTGAAATATCTCAAACTCTCAATAACCTCCCCAATAGTCGTTGCACACGGGGTCTAAATTTTCTCGTTTCAAAGCTTCCGCCATCAGCAAGTTTTGGCCCGCAGTGCCCCGGGACCTTAAGGACGACGGCGAGTCCTTCGCGTAGAGCCTCTAAGGATTCACAGGCCTCGGCATCAGAGGAGCTCCTGTACTTTCTGTGGCACCCATTCATATCTTTAACATTCGCATCGTGAATCACATTGACTTTGCGTAGTAGCTAACCCAATCACTCTAATCAAACATGTGTCCATAGCTTGATGCAGCACTAGTTGCTGGTGTGACGTTCGGCGCCAGAAGGACGCTGACTCCAGCACGCTAGGAACCTCGTCATTCAAATTGAATCTAATCTAGGAGCTGTGATGACATCAGATGTTTGGAAGACGTTCTGTTGGCTCTATGTAATTACTTTGTATATGTTGTCTAGCAGCTCGTGAATTAGCTGTCTGTGAACAGATACAAGTAACGCAGTCAAATGATACTGACAGATCATCCATTGCACTAGGAAGCCACTCTAATCCCAGATCATGTAAAATATGCATTCCTGTCGAGTTCAAGAAGGTACCTACTTCTCCTTTATCATTGAAGGCGGTTGACGCCACGGTGAATTCTCCGAAGGTTAAGCTTTGGGGTTGTTTGCGAGTATATGGAAGGAGTGTGAGGAGTGTCTTGCCGTCGGTCACCTCCTTTGAAAATGCGAACTCGTGTTCATGTTTATGAACATTTTGACGGACTAGCACCATTATCCATAGTGTGACTTTAGCGCATTGTAATATGACGGTGCTTCGGGTTACCCACGCATGCATATACCAGTTAACTCAGTTAAAGTAGAACTTAGTCTGATGATGGATGATGACGTGATGGCTTTTGGTTGATACAGTAACCTTGATCTCTCCCTCAGACTGGTGTCGAGTGTCACGAACAATTTCGTGGACCCGCTAGCACTGGGGGTTCTTGTGTGGTGTCATCACGGTCGAGGGTCTCAGAGGGTCACACCCACGCCTCAGGTTATAGTCCAGCATCACGAACAATCCCGTACACCCTGATCTTTCTCTCAGGTTATTGTCGAGCGTCACGAGAATGAGCACTCTGAAGAGCCTCTACTGGTGCCGAGCATCAAAATCGAGCGTCGTCCCTACCGGCGCTGCCTCAGCTCCAACGAATCGCACACTATGTCTGAGTACGAGTTGCCCCTCGACAGCGCTTGGGAGCTGAGCCGCGACAGGCTGGTGCTCAGCGATACACTCGGGGAGGGCGCCTTTGGGAAGGTGCTCAAGGCCGAGCTCTGCTCTCCCGACAAAAAGGTCACCAACACCGTTGCCGTCAAGATGCTCAAAGGTGCGCTTTCAAGTCATGCTATGTTCTCTT
The DNA here is from genome assembly GCA_016164225.1 of Gammarus roeselii. Classification (NCBI taxonomy): domain Eukaryota; kingdom Metazoa; phylum Arthropoda; class Malacostraca; order Amphipoda; family Gammaridae; genus Gammarus; species Gammarus roeselii. The sequence continues at coordinate 10,554 of SDVV010011538.1, read as the reverse complement.
GCCTCTGTGCAGACCTCATGCGGTGAGCTCCCTGCCGTTGGCTAGAGTGCGCAGTTTCCCTATCTCTAATGGCACCAGTTCAATGTTAACCTTCGGGTGACAAAGTGCGCTGAAGCGGATGCCTGTTTGTAATTATAGGCTATCGTATAATAGTTGTAGGTGTGTTGTATTATACATGCACATCTTGCCAGCTGCGTTGACCTTTGGGTACCAATTTGTTCAGAGTAGAAACGCCTTTGTTTTTATGCAGTCTCTTATCTCATTTGCTGCTGCCTTATGCACATGTTATGTTTGTTGATGCCTTATGCACATGTTATTTCCAAATGACAACCTAGGCTCGTTGCACGCTAACATTCTATTCAGTCTAACCAATTGCCTACCTCTATCCCTCGTCCCAGAGGGTCACACCGACGCTGAACTCATGGACCTTGTTTCGGAGATGGAGATGATGAAGATCATCGGCACCCACCAGAACATCATAAACCTGATCGGCTGCTGCACTCAAGAGGGCCCTCTGTTTGTGGTGGTGGAGTTTGCTCACCACGGCAACCTCAGGGACTTCCTCCGCAGCAGCCAGCCCTCGGCCCTAGGCTACGAGTGCGCCATAGACCACGATCCCAAGTCGACCCTGACTCAGAGGGACCTCCTTGGCTTCGCCTACCAGGTTGCGCGTGGTATGGACTACCTTGCCGCCAAAAAGTGCGTGCATAGAGACCTCGCCGCCCGCAACGTGCTAGTGTGTCAGGAGCGCATCCTTAAGATTGCGGACTTTGGGCTAGCGCGAGACATTCACAGCCAAGACTATTACAGGAAAACAAGTGAGGGACGTTTGCCCATCAAGTGGATGGCCCCAGAGGCACTCTTCAGTAGGATGTACACCACCGCTAGCGATGTGTGGGCGTTCGGCATTTTGCTGTGGGAGATCATGTCATTGGGCGGCACACCTTACCCTTCAGTGCCCTCCGTGCAGAATCTGTTTAATCTGTTGCGTGAGGGTCACCGCATGCTCAAGCCGCATCACTGTTCTATGGAGACGTACGTGCTAATGAAGGAGTGTTGGCGCTATAATGCTGGAGACCGTCCCACCTTCAGGGACATCTTGAACGAGCTCAGCAGACAGCTCTCTATGGTTACTAATGAGGAGTACCTGGACCTGACAGTCTCCGCCCACCTGGATACTCCTCCCAGCAGCTACGATAGCGGTGTTACGAGCGTGATGCTGCCGCAGCAGATCTAAGAAGACAGGCAGCGGGCCATTGCGCTGGGACTCCATCAGTACACGTAAACTCTCCTGCGCTACTAATCCTGGTGTCTCTAATCTAAAATGATGCACTGCTTAAGTACACTGGCAGTGTTTCTTCCTGGCCCATGGCGAGGCATCAAGATCAGCATTCTTGTGGATGCCTTAAACTTGAGAATTGCTTATGGTGTTTGCACCGTTTCTACGCTAGAATTTGGTCCCTTGCTGATCCTTGGTGTAAAGTTTATCGCCAAAAGCTGTACATGCGGTCCGGTCGAGTGGTGCAGAGGACCCAATGGCCCAAGCGCAGTGACACCCTTCTTTGAGATCAACCGATCCTGGAGAATATGGACGTCGGTTTATTTTTAAACGAATCGTCCTTTCGGAACGGACCAATAAATTACTAACCCCTTTATTCTCAGCCAAGACTACTGCAAAGCTCAACAATTAGTTTGAATTTAGTGTGGTTTGCTATGCATTTAGTGTGATGTTTGCGTTGGCCAGCCGTTCAGGTTTCTATCCTACAACTTCAAACTGACAATACCGGAATCTCTCATTCCCCACCGATCATATCGTTTATTTCAAGATTTTCATAGCAGAGACAAAACTAAAAAGCATTTGTAAATAGGATTTTTTTTTGGATTTTCGTAATCACATGAGACTTTTACATTCATTGTTCTACGCAACTGAAATTGTTTCTTCCTTTTCACTACCGAGATTGGTTTCCCATCATCTAATCTCAAATAACTGATACAGACATCTCATTGAAGCGATACGTGACAGCAAAACGGACAAAAATGCTCTTGGTCAAACAATCAGTTTGAAGAATGGGAAACCCAACTTCCCAACTCGAAAAGCTATGTATTCGTCAACCGCATATACACATGACACTCCTTGACAACTCACAACAATCTAATGGATGCAGACATGGGAAACTTCGCCCCAGCGTATCCTTTGTGCCACCAATTGATGGAGTGAAACGCACTAGCGGCATCTCGCCGAGTTTCATACCCTCCCGCTCTCCCCCCCCCCTTGCACGCTACGAAGCCCACTCACTGACTTCACAGATGCAATTGTAATCGCTTTCGGTAAACATACGTGCCTATATAAATGAAATGGCAGAAACTAAATCATTCTTCCTCGCCACGATGTACATCGGTATATTGATCAAAGAGCACATGAACGAGGATCTATTTTGAGAGCTATGGATAAATGCCCATTTTTCTGTTATAAAGAACGTGATGCATAGTTATTCCCGTATGCACTAACTTGCATAAGTGCCACAATTAGAAGATCCTAATAATTTTAACTTCGAAAAAATGTAATCACTGTACAAGGTGACTTCAGTAGCTGAAGCGCTTAAAACTGACTTGTGACCATTCTTCTTTTAGGGGACGCTCGTCTGCTTTGTTTCATTCAGACAGGCTGTAAGATTTCCTTGTTATGCTCTCCCATATTTTTTACTTGAATTTACCAATTGACCATTTCGCTTCTTCAAATTAATCTGTATCTTATTATGGTTCATTTATACTTTGTGGAGGGTTTTATTTTACTTTTAAATTCCTTCCGACTTACAAATGTCCTATAATTTTATTCTGCGACCTACTCTTTAAATTCGCGAGTATGACCTGTCAACGTGAATGACCTCCTCAACCCACTAGTCTGGCTACTATTACTGCTACCATACGAGTAGAACTGGTAGCTTTTAGCGAGTCACTATTTAGAAGAAGAATAGCTAATCATTTATTACTATTATTATTTATTTTTATTTTGGTACAACATAGCTGTTCCCCGCGCTGCATCTATTGATGATGGAAGATGTTACTTTTACTGCTAGTAATTCTTGTTTGCCTGCACTCTATACTGCCGGCTTCCTTGACGTGCCATGTTGTACAATAACAGCTACAATGCTAGCAGCTAAGTGCAGCTATGATGAGTCAGCCATTCTGTTTTTGCAGAGTGGAGTAAACATAAAATAACACTGCTGCACTTTGTGAAGTGATTCGGGACACATGGGCTACTGAGATGTAGAGACGTGTGTTCACGAAGCTAAGTGCCGGATTAGTGAAGTGATTCGGGACACATGGGTTACTGAGGTGTAGAGACGTGTGTTCACGAAGCTAAGTGCCGGATTAGTACGTGTCGTGATCTTAGTGTTTCGAACTTATTAGGACAAACCAACTGAATTCCAATGCCTAAGGTTAAAATAATGTGAAGACAGGTATGCTGAAAACACGTTGAACCGTGAGAAGGCTCGTCAAGAGCGCTAAAAGAGACCAACGTGTGTAGCTGGTGAAAGTGCAAGTGAGTGAACTCGGAAAGTCTATATCGGAAAAATTAGACGAAGCAAGACATGCGTCCAAGCATCTCTCTACCTGTGACGATCTACTGCTGAACTGTGCTTTGAACCAATGATAAAACAATGGAGCCTGATGCAACGATTTCATTGTGTACGTGAAGTATTCATGGGTATCATGTCCTTGAAAATCAAAGATTATGTAGTCATTTGAAATTACACCCGAGGGCCGCGAAGACTGGCTTCGTTTACGAGCGTGAAATTTTCTGGATATATTTGCCATAGATTTGAATTCGGATGAAAAGTCTGGGAATTGATTTTATTATTGTTCGAGGCCATGAGTAACAAATTATTGAATCTTATGGTCTTTTGGGAAACGATGTTCAAACTTTGACCCCCAACGCAATCGTTCACATGATTCTGAATATAATACCCTGAACGGATTGTAGGCAGCCTAGCCTCTGCCAAACATCAACTAACTTAACTACCTAACAGGTCCGACTATGTTACTCTCTTGGAGCCTTCAACAGACAGATGAAATTTCTTGAATTTGCAGCCACGATCAAATTGTCGCAAATGTATGCAAAAAATTTCTCGCTGGACTTGTTTCTGACGTTTAATTAGTGCCCACAGTACCTATGCTCGGTATAATAATGTCATTATGTTATTATGTATGTCGTAGCTTGGTGGATGTTATAGCCGTAAATTATTAGTTAATGCTCGATGTGACATGAGAGGTTTTGTGAGGTGTGAACGGTACCCCATTGGTTTTTAACTTCTGAAGGGTACCTCATAGCTCCTGTGGGCCAGTGTGAGAGAAGGTGCTCTAGGCGAGACTGAGCTGGCTGTTTCACTCGCTCCAATCACCGATAAAAACGCAGTCTTGGGTTGTAAGGAACTCTTTCATGATGTATCAAAAATAGTGCATTTAGAAACAGCTGTTATTGAGAACTGTGCATTTTAGTATCTGGTCGTAAATATTTCTCTGAGTACTGTAGCCACGTGTTCGTTTTCAAATGTTGTAGGTACCCGAAACCCCGCCCTCGCCTCTTACCAGTTACTGAGATGGTTTGTCCTTATCTGGCCCTTGGTCTCTAATCTACCAGCAGAACAGAAGGAATTAAATTTTTTTGACTAACTAAAATATGTCAAAATTAATCAGCACTTGTTTCAGTATCATGTCTTCATTAGTATTAGACGTTCACTAGCCTCATAACCATCTATGTGGCGGCCAGGTTACCCAATGGACTCCGGTTCTAGGTATTGGTAAGTTCTATAGGTCCTTACTGCATGGTGGGACTGTTCCTGTTAATAGAGAGTTGTTTTTTGGTATGACTAAATCCATGTTTAATATTCGCTGGACCCATAGCCTAAACCAGCCTTTGGTCCTGTTTCGCTACTTTGTTTGCCAATCAGCTGTTGCTGCAATGAATAGCGTAGACCTTTCGTTGTCATTCAATGTCATACAGCAATCAGCAGTGTACCATGTAAATAGTTTGTCTGAGGCTGTGTTCCCGGTCTCCCTGTCCAGTCACGAGATGAACCACGCACTATCCTCTTCATCGACCATCCCTTTATTGGCTAACTGAAAGGGGTCCCTTCGTCGTAATATTAGTTATTATCGGTGTGCATCCACTGGTAAACTTATGAACCACGCACTATCCTCTTCATCGACCATCCCTTTATTGGCTAACTGAAAGGGGTCCCTTCGTCGTAATATTAGTTATTATCGGTGTGCATCCAATGGTAAACTGATGAACCACGCACTATCCTCTTCATCGACCATCCCTTTACTGGCTAACTGAAAGGGGTCTCTTCGTCGTTATATTAGATATTATCGTTGTGCATCCACTGGTAAACTTATGAACCACGCACTATCCTTTTCATCGACCATCCCTTTACTGGCTAACTGAAAGTGTGACGTCGTCGTTATATTAGTTATTATCGTTGTGCATCCACTGGTAAACTTATGAAATGTATGATAATAACCGTATAAACATTACAATTCATATTTTTTTATTTGATATTTTTTTTTTCAATTAATAAACTGTCTAGCTGTCCAATAAAATTATTGTTAATAATGTTTTTAACTGCTATTTTCTTTTGCAGCTTCGAATATTTCCATTCTTATCACACGATTGATTTTCTCCAATTAACAAAGTTAGTGATACTTGCAATTGAAAAAATATGGCCATTAATTACAAAGATGAATGAATCCCGTTAAAAAGACTATTGATCAGAAATGACCCTTAACAAGGACAGTTTTATGTTTGCATACCTAATCTCCGGCTGGTTGTGTTCTTTGAAGGTCGTGAGATGCAAGTCGGCTGGTGTTTAACACAGAGTAATGACCACAAGTCATTGGCAGGAACTGAACGGTAAGCGAGCGGGTCAGTTGCTGGTGATCCAGCAACTGAGCTGCTTCCTTAGAACTGATGTGGAAAAACGTGTTCGAGTAATAGCCACCATTCGACCCAGTAAGCGTATCTAAAATTGCTTTTCTTACTTCTAATATTCTTTTCCTCGTACAGCTGACCGGAGCACTTGGCACCCAATGCTTTTTGGGCCAAACAATTTTGCTTGAAATAATGGAAGCTATCTAAAAAAATCCTAGACAGGCTACTTGCCGTATGAACAATTAAGCCAAGGCCATCTTTTCGGCCACGCCTGAACTGAAAGTGGAGTTATTTACCGGAAGCACCATTTCGCTATAATGTCAATTTGATATTAATTGTCCAAATGCACCAAACCTCTTCAGTCAATTGTTCGTGTTTACGAAGGCGGCTATCATACCTCCTCTGAAATTGCTTGATAATAACCAAGTTAACTGTGCTCTTGGTAGCCTTGAGCCATGGTCGAGTTTGAGGTGAATATTCCCAAACTGGCTGCTTAAAACATTTCATCATTACATATTGGCTGAATAAAGCACCTCAGCGGCTCGCTATGGAAGGTGTATTAGGATAGCTTGGGGGACCGGCCGCAGCGAGTTACAGTAGCGTCACCGTAGTGAGAGAACTAACAATCAAAGAAGCGATAATCGATTTTGAAGTTTAAAACATTCAAAGAACTTTGTTTTCCACGTCCGCTCATTAATGCGGTGTCAACTGACCTGTTCAGACCTGCACCCTTAGGTGCCTTGGTTAAACAGCTATACTGGTGTGTGTACGGGCCGCTTACGCTCACTCACTAAAAGAAGTATGCTCACTAACAACCGTCATGTTCAGGCCTGCACTCTTAGGTGGCCTTAGCTGAGGACCTATACTGGTTTGTGTACGGACCGCTTACGCTCACTATGTAGCATAACAACCGTCATGTGCAGGCGTACACTCTAAGGTGGCCTTGGTTAAGGACCTGTACTGGTTTGTTTACGGACCGTTTACGCTTATTATGTGGCGTGACAACCCTCATTCTCAGGCCTGCACCCTTAGGTGGCCTTAGTTAAGAACCTATATTCGTTTGTGTACGGATCGCCTGTGGTGTTGTCTATTGCGCCTGGGAACCTCCTCGACCTTTTGTTCTATTGCTAATTGTTCTATTTTAGCTTAATCGTGTATCACAGTTACGCTATCATTCATTTACTTTCAGTGACACACCTATACTGTTAGATCCGTTTTCAAACTGTGACAGTTCTATCGATGTATTATTTCCTGTTATTGTTTTATGACAATATGATGGGGAGCGATCTTAAAAACGGTTCTCTTTGCGCTGCTACTTCAAGGTGATACGAAGGTAGTGTCGACGATACTAGACAAAATAAACTTGAAAAAGCAGCATTTACGAGCTATTTACAATTAACGGCCGGGCTGCTGGATTGAGATTCGTGAATGCCAATACCTACTGTGACTGCCATCCTCGTAGTATGAAAACGTATTTTAAAAGGATGGAATAACGAAGACTGGTGGAGTGTGTACAAAGTGTATAGAAACGGGATCAATTGATAACTGCTTTGGTGTCGCGTACCAAATAATTGCGAACAGTCAAAAATTATTAGAATAGTGTACTCTTTTCTTTACGAATTTGTTAGGTATGTTTTCGAATAATTTTATTTAAATAAGACGGACAAAATCTGATCATTTGCTACGTTGTTGTACATTACTTATGTATTTTTTTTGTAAATTGTTCCCACAAATAACATCGTATAGCTATGATACGACTGCTTGTACAGAATTGTTTACTTTTTAGTTGGTAAGACTGCTTTATTGTGCCATTTGGAATGTTCTTTTCCGGGTTTTCACAGGAATTTGAAGCAATGAATGAAGTACTCTTAGCCCCGAAGGTTCCAATGTCGATCTCCTTCCGGCGTGCTATTGGCGTGTATGTTCAGTGCTCAATAAAATACGCTGATTCAGCTGATGCAGACAATGAGCGAAGTGCTGTACCGAAAGAGAAGTTTTGTTGGTCTGTAGCCACGCAATGAATTTGAATTCTTCAACCATTAATTTAACTCTACATATGATTTGTAATGCCATATGTGTCTTACCAGAGCTGCTAAATGAATCTGACCCAATCGGATTCTAACGACTTGAAATGGATCATGTAAAATCATCTTGAATCGTTTTCAGTGATTGACGAATCTTCTTTCGCGGCTGTTGAGTGGCCAATAAATGGTATGGACTTTCTACTGTTGATGTAGAATTGAGAAGTACTATTTTGCACCAATAACGGGATAGCCTGAGCATAGAAACAAGATGATGGCGTGCATAACATTCTCACCTGCTGAAGCTGTAACTTTCACTAATATAAATAGGTCTCCTAAGCTATTGCTTGTGCGGCACTGAAAATGTTATGTGCTCAAATTTTTCGCTATTTCTGTCATGGTGACTGTTGCCCGAAGTCGGTAATTTTTTCGCCTGTCATCACCAGGCCCTATTGAGCTGAATGTGTTGCAGCAAAGGATACGAGGAAATGAGGCCCAAATCAATCAATCAAAGGATACGAGCTGAGTAGTAACCTGGACTGACTGTATTATTGTATGTAAGTAGAAATAGATGCTGTAGCATAAATAACGTCATTATTGTGTATGTTGTTGGTGTAAAGTAATAATAGTGTTTGGTCACACTCGGCACTGTGTGCCTCCTAGTCAATGGTACGTGGGTGCGACGCAGCTCCCAGTCAGGAAAGTCTTCTCATTCCGTTCAATTAGCTCTTACTTTCTTCTTGGTTATTCTGCAGACCACCTCCTTGAAGTGGCTCCGTACAAAAGTCATAATTTTACTGCAAACTTGATGCCAACTTTCCATCAAATTTTTAGTACTTTTTGTTTCATTTGTTTTAGTTGACGATCGAATGCGAATTGGATAACATTTTCCTTTTTGTAGAAACTACTTCTAGTTTACACTTCAAGTCAACTATATAATTCTTCTAATTACTGGACCGTTTCAAGTTAGATACTAACGAGGCCGAATCACTTGGAACAGGGGATGGATTCCAATATTAGGCTCTGTTTGTATTTGGAAAATGATTGAATGTTGCTGTGTTTTAGAATGTCCTAATTTTATTTTCACACAATTCTTCACATTTGTTTACATTACCGATTGTTAGCTGTTAGCAATTGAAACGCTATAAACTGGACAAGTTGGATAGGATAACTATTTTATTTGTGTACTTAATATACATGTTTAAGAACTTGACACGTGTATCATTGTGTACCTTTTTGTCTTGCAGTGTTGAGTCGTTCCTGATGAAGTTGAGGGTGGAAGTTGGAGCATTTGGAGTAGTGAGTACGGCTGCTAAATGAATTGAACAGTGGCTCTCGGATAAGCGGTATTGTGGCCCCTCACTCGTTTATATGGACTTATCTACGACCGAGTACCACACTATTTTGAGTTCGGTCAGCCAGATGAGGTCTCAGGTGTTTACCAAAAAAATGACACTCACCCTTTTACTCACTCGGGAGTTGGCTTGACTTGATTGACTAATGTATTTAAAAAACTACCAGTAGTCCAGTCTTTTTCCACGCAACGCAACGAAGCAAAAAAAAGGGTATGTGGGAGGAGGGACATTTAAAACAAACTGTAAGTTAAAGCTTAAATATATTTCTTAGCAAAAGGAAATCCCGAAGGAGATGAACCTCCTCGACACGCACACGTGACACTCATGTCGACCGCGCGGTACTATAAAAAACTACCGCTTATATTGTAGAAAAAATCAAAAGGAACACACCTTTGGTTACAAATAATCAGAACCCGAATAACACCTGCACCCTAGAAATGGGCAAAAATGGCATATGCCAAAAGACACGAAAGAACGGCACGTAAGCCAATAAACACAGTAGAATGGCACGTATGCCAATAAACACAGTAGAACGGCACGTATGCCAATAAACACAGTAGAACGGCACGTATGCCAATAAACACAGTAGAACGGCACGTATGCCAATAAACACAGTAGAACGGCACGTAATCTAATAAACACAGTAGAACGGCACGTATGCCAATAAACACAGTAGAACGGCACGTATGCCAATAAATTGGAATTTGTGTCTTAACGCTCCCGTGCCACATAATAACTGCACAGATTGGTCCCTAGTTTGTGCTGGGACCTTAAACCGCACGTTTGCTTTGACAAAACATTTGAGGTCGTGTAACGTTAAAAGTAAACTCGCTATAGCCAGCTAATAGGTCAGCAAGAGTGAGCCCCCTAGGCCCCTGGCGCAAACCAGGGGGCCGATGGGGAGTCGGAAGAAACTCCATTTGGGAGGGACCAGCATCCCCTCTAGAACATCAAATACTAAGATTCCATCCGCCAAGAACATCAGCCTCGCCACGATGACCAGCACCACCTCGGCGGACAACGACCGAAGGGACTGCCGCATCGATGAGTTGACCAAGAACATCCAGGAAATACTAAATCTGCTGAGCCAAGCAACCGGCCTCTCCGAACAGAAAGCAGAAGTCTTCGCCGCAGAACCAAGCACAATTGACGATCGTCTAACGAGACTAGAGGGTCATGTCAAGACCATTTTCCTCCATATCCACGAACTAATCAAAAACAAACCAACTAAAGAACCCGTAACTTA
>SDVV010011537.1:0-15807 GCA_016164225.1 Gammarus roeselii | reverse complement strand
GTTGAGCCAGTTGCTATTTGCTGATGATACGGCCCTGGTTGCGGATTCAGAGGAGAAGCTATGTAGGCTAGTGTCTGAGTTTGGTAGAGTGTGTGAGAGGAGGAAGCTTCGAGTGAACGTGGGTAAGAGTAAAGTAATGAGATGCTCGAGGACTGTCGATGCGATCAAATTAGTGTCACACTAAATGGAGAGCTCATGGAGGAAGTTCAGTGTTTTAAGTATCTGGGCTCCCATGTGGAGAAAACTGAACTAGTGAAAACTGAAGTGAAGGCGCGAGTGAAGGAGGGACGTAAAGTGTTGAGTGCACTAAAGCGTGTAATGAGCTTTAGAACGTTGGGGATGGAAGAAAAGAGAGGGCTGTATGAGGGTGTTGTTGTCTCAACTGTACTCTACGGAGCTGAGGCTTGGGGGGTGAGAGCAGAGGATAGAAGAAGGTTGAATGTTTTCGAGATGAAGTGTTTGAGGAGCATGACTGGAGTAACGCTGAGAGACCAGATCACCAACGACGTGGTTCGAATCTGAACAGGGATGGTGAAGAAGTTGGAGAACAGAGTGGATTCGCGGTACTGAGATGGTTCGGGCACATGGAGAGGATGGATGAAGGGAGATCGGTGAAAAGGGTGATGAATGCGGAGGCAAGAGGTCGCAGGCCTAGAGGTAGACCGAAGTTTGGGTGGATGGATGGGAGGTGAAGCAGGCGTTGGGAAGGAGAGACATGAATGTGGAGGTAGCGAGAGAGCGTGCAATGAACAGGCGTGAGTGGAGAATGATTGTGGATGGTTGATTTTGACGCTGCTCTGATGTGCTTTCCCGCCCTTGGCATCCCGCTGTCGGGATGGTCGTGGGTGGGGGGGGGCCCGGTCATTATGACGTGGCGGGGGTAAACCAGTGAAAACTGTCGGGCCCTGCTGCTGACGACGGTTCCTCGGACTGCACTCGGGACCCAGAGTGTAAGATGAGGGGCTACCGGCCGGACCCTTTAGCACAAAAGGGCTAAGCTGTGTGAGTGTGAGCATATGAGGGTGTGAGGTGCGCCTTGCCGTCGGCCACCTCCCTTTCTGGGGGATGCGGCCTAGTGTCTGTATCTGCTGTGTCTGTTGTTTTGACAGTGGCTCTCTGACTCACATAGACGCACCCATATCGTCACATACTTTGCTACTTAATGCATTTTTTGTTTGCTTTCTCAAACTTTCAAGACTATCTATTTGACAGACCATGCAAATTAGATTAGATGGTAAAAATTGAATTCGTTGGATAAAAATAATTCAAATAAACTAAATAACCTTCCTAGAGAGAGGAAATTTCCTTATGGAACGAAGTGTTTGTTTACTAGTGTTTACAAATGTCGGAAGACAACAATAGACCTATTGGCCCAAACTTGGTTGCCTTCTGAAAGCAAGAGGGTTAGTTCTGGAGTAGAACGTCTAAAAGGCCATTTGGCCCAAACTAGGTTGCCTCTTGTAAGCAAGAGGATTAGTTCTGAAGTAGAACGTCTAAGAGAGTTTCGTGTGCCATTTCTGTTTATTTACAACAACAGGAAAGGGAACGGCTTAGCTATTTATCGGCGATTTATGTAGAACTTATCAATCCGCTACTTAAACGTTTTGATTGTATTGCTGTTTACTACCTCCTCTGGAAGCTTGTTCCATTTTTCAACAACTCTATACGTGAAGAAATTGCGCGCGATGTCGAGTGTTCCTGTCACTCCGTTTGTTTGTAGAGTGAAATGGCTCGCTCGGTCGACGTTTTCCTTACCCTTCATATTCTTCCACACTTCTATCATGTCGCCCCTGACTCGACGTTTCTCTAGCGAATAAAGATTGAGTTCACGAAGCCTGTCTTCGTACGATTTATTCCGCAGCGAGGGGATGGGTTGGGTACCTCTACGTTGAACCTTCTCAAGTTTAATAACGTCTTTTCTGAGGAATGGAGACCAGAATTGAATGCATTGAGTAACTTGAGCATACTATTCGTTTTTTTTGTATGAGACAGTGCGGGATATCAAATCTAGCATTTTGTTGCCTTTCTTGGCAGCATCGTCTCATTGCTTGCTGCTTTTTAAGTGGTTACTAATGATGACACCTAAATCTCTCTCTTCGGTGACGGGAATGAGTTGGGGTTATGAGGACCTCTGTGCATAACTTTGCATTTGTCTAAATTAAATTTCATTCGCCACTTTTCTGACCAATCAACAATTATGTTCATGTCTAGTTGGATCTGCTGACACTCTAGTTCAGTTTGCACTTTTCCTCTGAACTTAGTATCGTCTGCAAACTTGCTAATGTTTGATATAACGTTGCTATCGAGAATGTTAATGAATATTATAAAGAAAACTGGCCCGAACATGGATCCTTGAGGCAAGTCGCTTGTAACATTACCCCAGGGGGAGGAAGTTCCGTTAAGCACAGCTAGCTGCCGTCTGTCCGTAAGCCAGCATTTTATCCAGTTGTTAAGCTCGCCTCGAATACCGATGCTGTGTAATTTACTAATTAGGTGCTTGTGGGGGACCTTATGAAACGCTTTTTCAAAGTCAAGCTACATGAAATCGATTGGAGATTTTATATCGTGGATTTCGATTATATTTCTGAAAAAGAGTAGCAGATTCGTAAGACAGGAACGGTTGTGTTTAAAGCCATGCTAGGAGTCGCCAATCAATTTGCTTGATTCGAAGAATTCTGTCATTTTATCCGTTATCAAACTTTCCATCAATTTGCCAATGACTGAGGTGAAACTAATCAGACGGTAGTTGCCGGGACACTTTTTGTGCCCTTTTTAGAAAAATGGGTTACATAGGCCTCTTTTCATTTTGAGAGGCAGGTGCCATTTGTGAGAGATTGGGTGAAAATGTTCGATAAATGTTCGGCGATTTCATTTCTAGTCTCTTCTAGAATTCTGGGATGAATTTGGTCTGGACCTGGAGGTTTGGTGACTTTCAATTCATCTATATATTTAATAACTTTGGCTAATAAAATTTCACTGTGGTGAGAGTTTCAATTCATTTTGCCGCTTTGATATCATCAGGATTAGGAATATCCTGATTCTCTAATGTAAAAACAGAACAAAAGTATTCATTAAGTAGAACACTCATTTTGGTGTCGTCCGTTTCTAGCTCACCAACATCGTTTTCGAGAGGACCTATTACAGATTTTGAATTTTTTCTGCTCGAAATATAACTCAAAAATTATAACGATTAGTTTTAGCATTGTCAGCAATTTGATTTTCATAATTTTTCTTCTTACGTTTCATGACCCTCTTTAGATCTTGTCTGCTAATTTTGTATTCCTTTTTTGCTACGTAGTCATATAGTTGTCTTTGCTTCATCGAATGCTTTACTTTCTTTCGTGAATGAAGGTGCTGCAATTCTCTTCTTCAGTTCTTGGGCTGATAGAATGCTGTTCGTCTGTTTTTGCGCGGGATTTCTCATGTTCAATATTTTTAAGTGCAGTCAAGAAATAGTCAAGCGATTGATTGACATCTTGTCCGAGGGTTATATTTGCTGACGCCATTGACTCTCTTAAGCCATCAAATTTAGCTAATTTGAAGTTAGGGACTTTTTCGCAGTTTGTAGATGTTTTCAACTTGAGCTCTACCAAACAACGGATACAGTTGTGGTCACTAGTTCCGAGTGGTTTGCCTACTCCGACGTTCGTGACATGAGAGTAGCTTGCACTAAATAGGAGATCAAGAATGTTGCTACCCCTTGTGGGTGTCTCCACCATTTGGGTCATGAACTTAACGTGTGCAAAATCAATCTGACGTTGGCCGGTGGCAGAGCGTTCGTCTGTTTCCCAATAAATGTCGGGGATATTCAAGTCGATAATCACAACACTGTGTTGTGTTGTGACAACATCGACGAGGGTGTTGTAAAGATTGATATCATCTGCAACCTTTCTTTTAGGGGGCCGATAGACGAGAGAGATTTGACCTTTTATATGTTTACCGACTACTTGGATTGATACTATGTCGTGCCTGTTGTTTGGAATGGTGACTTCTAATATTTGCAGAGTGTTTTTCACGAGAAACAGCACTCCTCCGCCCTCTCGATTCTGTGATTGCTATTATGTCGATACTTTCATTCAATGTAAAGATACCTGTCTCTTAGACTTCAAGCGTTCATGTAGTAACATTTGAGAGTACTGGGTAGTCACATTAACTTAATTTGCTTGACTTTTTTTGCTTCTACTCTGAGGTCTTGTGTCGGAGCCAAGACTTTCGTTTTCGTTTACACGGGTTGTACAAGTGGAGCTGCGACTACTGCCTCTAACTCGAACTGGATTGATGACAAGTACTATTTTGCTAGGACCTGTAGTGGTGTTTTGATGGGCACTTGTATTTGTTGTGTATCTCGTGTTGAAACGGGCGGAGGTCGCTGTGTCGTTTCGTCGAGCACTGCTGGCGGAGTTGTTGGTATGATATCGTTTACGTTTTTTGACTCATTTTCGTTGACAAGTCCTGCGCCGATGTTTTTAAGGATGTTATCGATGGTATCAAGTCCATACGTGTTAATGCGAGCCTTGTTGATGATTCTATTAAATTTAAAGTACATTTGGTCTATCATCGTATCGCAATGATCCGAAAAAGAGATTTTCTGGGCTTTGCAGAAAGTTGCTAGGAGGTTCGCGTGTGAAGGTTTGATGTTGTTTAGCATGGCTTCATACCTTTTCCATGTCGATTCCGTATGCAACACGTCTTTAGCTCCAACTTGTATTATAATTCGCTTAGATGAATGTATCCTTTCCTTTACGATTATGCCTCCGACCTCGTCATATTTCAAATCTGCTTTGCCGAGTATTTCCAGGGTTCGGATGTGGTCACCCAGACTGGGTACCCTCCGATCCACTAAAACCTCTCCAAGCCCAACCGCTGCTGGAACCATAGCAATTCTCGTGAATCTCCAGTTGCTTCCACCAATCTACGTTCGATCTCCTTCACAATTCGCGCAGTTGACTCGCCATACACCCCTGCCATCTCCAAGGCTATTAACTCAAATTGGAACTGTTGTGTCAAAGCACCATACTTTCTGCACTTACGTGTCGCTGCCTCTGTAGCTGCAGAACCAGCTGAAAGTGCAGAAACTATCAAATGCGTTTCCACATAAGTGTCCACACAAAAACAGTCCCAGCAAAAACTCTTACCTTTCTTGAAGGGGGAAACTGTGATGCCATCGGGTCTCTTGCCATCACTTCTATCCAAACCCAACGGTTCCAGCACCGATGGTAGTCCCGCTCTCTGCAAAGATCTTCTGACGATGTCGTTCAGCCAGAGTGTCTGGGAAAGCTAGGGATCGGCGCTGTACCTACTGTACATGATAGTCCACGCAGTCCCATCTCGTCCATTCTCTGACCGCAACGACACGAATGCGTTAGTAGATTTTAGATCCCACCCTCAGAGCAACGGCAATGCGCAGTGTCTCTGGATCTAGTTGAGTACCCAATGATGGCAGAGAGACTGCATGCATCCAGAGACCATTCTCTCTGCTGGAGGCAGCTAGGAGGCGTGCTCTACCCGTCTGGCCCGCAACAGCAAGCAAACCGTTCAAGGTAACCTCTACCAAAGGCAATTCCCATACTCTCTGCTTACTCCAGTCCTGTCTTTCCAAGTTAATGGGATCACCACCTCTCTCCCTCCACGTTCCGACGGCACCCTGCAGCTCCTCTGTGTCAGCCACGATATTCACATCAAAAAGAACGTCTGCGTCTAAATCGCTCACAGAATACCTCGACGAGATGAAGGCTGGAAGGGCAACATCTCGTGCTCTTCTGAGCCCGAGGCCTCCATGAATAACTGGCAAAGTGGCTTGGTTCCATGATCTGTCATCATGGGGGGCATAAGTCACCCTAGTGACGGCATCCCTCAACACCAAATCGAAAATGTTCAGACCCTCACCATGTTGATAGACTGGCGATGATTTGAACACATATTGCAGTTTATGAATGCATTAGGATCTAAATCTGAAATAGGAATTAATATCCATTGTTGCGTAAATGCTTTCAATGTATCACTGTGATAGCTCTTGCGTCGTGACATGTTTCGGAAAGAGTCGTGTTTTTGTGTCCAGCTATGAAAGGAAGATGCGTCCCCACCGTTCATACCCAGTCACAATTAATTAGTTACTAGCTGTGATGAATTCCTTGAAGCTATTTAATAATTGCTGATTTGATAGTTTGATCTTGTCATTAAACCTATTTTTTATTTTTTTGTGAACATTTCAGCATACATTAATTATGAAAAACTGATAACATACCGTTTGTGTATGATGAACTTTGTATTGTCATTATTATTCTACACTACGCTGTTCACTTCAAGGTTGCTCGCTAAGTTCCAACGAGCAACCTTGATAGGTGCCGCGGAAGGAATTGCTCAAGTCCATTTGGAAGTATTTATGAATTAGAAGGCTGCTCAATTCAAATAAATGAATAGTTCAAGTTTATTAATGTAATATTTATGAATTATAAGGCTGGTCAAGCAGCTCAAAGTTGATCAAGCAGTAGAAAAAAATACTCAAGTCCATTTGTCTGTATAGTTGTATGAGGGGACGGTCATGCTGGCCGTGTTAGAAGACTGGTCAGGCATGGCTGTATTTAAAGGCTGGTCATGATGATCAGAGACGCGCAGAGACGCCTGTTGCCTCCAGGATGCTGTAAGGGGAGGATGTGGGGTAGAAGCAGGACTGGTGTGTCGATGGCAGTGCCTGCTGCATCCAGGTGGTGGTGCTGCACCCAGGTGGTGGCATAAAGACTATGAAGTATTTGTGGTGATCGATGGGAAGTATTCCTTGGTTCAGTGATGGCTGGGGATCAATTCAGTAATTGATGTGTCTTTGAAGTCCTCAGAAAATAGTAAAGGTTTTCGAGGTCGTTACTACCTTTATTGTGTCGTATTGATAGTTGGGAAGCAATGGGTATGAGCTATACAAAAATAAGGTTTTGAAATAATTCAATAGCAAAACTTTTTGATATTTTCACAGCATTTAATATTGTTGTGAGGTATCATTCATAGATGGATACCTAGAAATAGAGATTTAAAGTGATGGTTCGGGAATAATCCTAAGTATATCACAGCGATGTCATTAAATGCGCTACAATTAATTGCACGCTTCAATGTCACTTGTGAATCACAAGAATATTTCCACCCAACGATCTTGACAGATCAAATTCTGAAAGGCATTCTCGCTCGACGCCGGTCTTCTCAACTGCGCTTCATTACCCTGAACGCTGCACTGCGTGACGCTGACGGATGGACGGACATTGGGCCCTACTATCAAGAAGGTTGAATTTGAACCCTTTTCGAAGCTCATTACCTTAGCACAGCACCAACATAACCGACCTTAGCGAGCTATGGCAGTGCGAGGCAGAGCCACGCTCTGTTCACTCCCTCACCCCTTTCACTCCGACTCTCCGTTCACGTCCACGCTCCGTTCACTTTCACGCACCGTTCACTTCTACATTCCATTCACTTCCACGCTCCATTTACTTCCCTACTCAGTTTACTTCCGCACCCCGTTCATTTCCACTCTCCGTTCACTTCCACACTCTGTTCCCTTCCCATTCCGCTCACTTCCACGCTCCGTTCATTGTCTCAATACGTTCATTTCCGAGCTTCGTTCACTTCCACGCTCCGTTCCCTACCCGCTTCGTTCACTTCCGAGCTCAGTTCACTTCCACGCTTTGTTCACTTCCACGCTCCGTTAACTTCCACGCTCCGTTCACTTCCACGCTCCGTTCACTTTCTCGCTCCGTTCACATCCACGCTCTGTTCACTTTCACGCTCCGTTCACTTCCACGCTCCATTCATTTCCATTCTACGTTCACTTCCACGCTCTGTTCACTTCCACGCTCTGTTCACTTCCACGATCCGTTCACTTCCCGCTCCGTTCACTTCCACGCTCGGTTCACTTCCACGCTCCGATCACTTCCACAGACAGTTCACTTCCACGCTCCGTTCACTTCCACGCCCCGGACACTACTTCTGCGCGTGTGCGGGCGGCTCTTGCTCAATGTCGACGGCCGTCTGAACGGCCTCCGCACGTGAATGTTTTGTTGTGGTGCGCGTGTGGACTCACATAAATGAATTTGTGGGGGAGAGATGATGTAAGGATGGGGACTGTATGCTATTCTACTAACAGTCATACAAAGAACTCAAGCTAATATTTGATACAACGAGCTTTCCTGTCGCATTGAATGGCAGGGCTTTCATCGGTTGAAACATGTACGTTGAGAGCTGTTTGAAGATCTGGAAAAGATTCCCCAAGTCTTTTATCCCAAAGCTGCTCGCAGGTAGGGCCGACTTCCTTTGATCCTCTTGCAGAGCATTAAAACGGACCAACTTATGTCTCCTACACGGGGGGAGGGTAGGCTTCCAGGAATGACTACAAATGTATGTGATTTTAAGAGCGCTTGAAACTCCCTATAATAGTTCGGAAACAATGGTATTTTTATACAAGATCGTGTGTTTTATAATATAATATCGATTACGAGCAGAATTTATTTTACTGTACAACTTCAAATAACATGTTATCTCTTGGCATTTTAACGACTTATTCCTGAGACAATTAGTTCGTCAAGAGGTATTACCATTCCAGATACTTGTGAGTAATTCCAAGTGTTGTATGATCTCTTTTCATAAGTAACTTGTTTATATTGACAGGTACGAATTAGTTCAGCATCAAAGGTTTTCCTCATAAATTGTATTTTAGGTTATCAAAGTAACTATAGACCGTGCAAAATTTCCCACTTATTGCAGTTGCCACAAAGGCTAGTCCACAGACTATTGACGAAAAATACCCAAATATGTCAATTGAAGATTTTTTTTTATTATCATGTTTCATGCAGACACTACACTGGCTTTGCATGATGATCGAATCATCCAGCCGTAGACTTTTCACGAACATTTTATCCCATAAAATATTTCGAAAATCTGTTCGACACAAATCATAAATAGTTTCGATGCATCTTTTAAATCAACAAGGTTATTTTAATGTTTTTACTGCCTCATTGACTGGAAGTTTTGCACCACTCGAACCGTACATCTGTTTTTTTTATATCTATGCACGTGAGACAATCACTCGCTCAGAGGGTCTATAGATCACTAGGTTAGGTTACTCAACGAAACACGTCCTCGTCAACATTATGTGTTTGCCACCAAGTGGCATTCAGCGGGAAACATATACTGATGGATTGCAACGCACTCGCTGCAGCCCGACGAGCGTTCTTAAATCCCCCGTTCAACCTTCCAAGCCTACTCACTGACCCAACCTAGCGTAAAAAGCTTATCGCTTTCGGAAAATACACCGGACTATACGAAACTGTCTAAGCCTCAAACACCTGTGCAAGGGAGGCGGTCTCTCCACCCCATTACGCATAGAGATAACAATGCATTAACGAAGATACGCGTTAACTCTTTACTCTCTTGTACGCGCTAGTACGCGAATATGCCACAATTGGAATATGTACTTGGTTTCATCTTGACATGACTAATATTCTCGCACGCGAGGCCGTGCGAACTTACCTGAATCAATGACGGTCGCGCCCTACGGGGGAGCCTATTATGACTTACGTTGAGGCTCCGGTAGAAATAAGGCTCAAATCAAATCAAAATCAAAACAATCTGTGCTAGAAGCGCCAGGGTTTGTGCTTTGCATGTAAATGGATGACGTATGATTGGTTGCATTGTTTGCAGCTCAGCTCAATAGCAGGATGACAGATATTTAGTTTAGGTATTTGCAGCTCATGTTATGAACGTGATAACACGTTACTCGTTACGGTGTCAGCAACCGTCTCACAGATAACACGATAACACGTTACTCGTTACATCTGGCAGATAACATGATGACACGTTACTCGTTACGGTGTCAGCAACCGTCTTACAGATAACACGATAACACGTTACTCGTTACGTCTTGCAGGTAACATGATAATACGTTACTCGTTACGGTGTCAGCAACCGTCTTACAAATAACACGATAACACGTTACTCGTTACATATCACAGATAACACGATAACACGTTACTCGTTACGGTGTCAGCCACCGTCTTACAGATAACACGATGACACGTTACTCGTTACATCTCACAGATAACACGATAACACGTTACGCGTTACATCTCACAGATAATACGATAACACGTTACTCATTACGGTGTCAGCAACCGTCTCACAGATAACACGATAACACGTTACTCGTTACGGGTTCAGCAACCGTCTCACAGAGAAAGGTAGGGAATTGGTTCAAGACAATGCAGGCACAGAATAAACGATACTTAACCGCACAGAGTAAACGATACTTACCCGCACAGAGTAAACGATACTTTCCCGCAGAGAGTAAACGATATTTACCCGCAGAGAGTAAACGATACTTAACCGCACAGAGTAAACCATATTTACCCGCACAGAGTAAACGATACTTACCCGCACAGAGTAAACGATACTTTCCCGCACAGAGTAAACGATATTTACCCGCACAGAGGAAGCGATACTTACCCACACAGAGCGGGTAAGTATCAAGCCCTCCAATAACCCCGGAGTATTCATGCATGTGCAGGGGTATGCAGAGGTCCACAGCGCGCAGCAGGGGTATGCAGAGGTCCACAGCGCGCAGCAGGGGTATGCAGAGGTCCACAGCGCGCAGCAGGGTTATGCAGAGGTCCACAATACGCAGCAGGGGTGTTCATCTATCACACTTGATAGTATTTTTTGCAGCCTCCTTGCCAACATTTTACTGTCAGGTTGCTGTTTGAAGTCGAAGCCCCTTCAGTCATCCCTTTCATGTGTTGTTGATGGATCGAGGCGTCAATACCCATTATCCTCTTTGCGTCGGTAGGCAGCGTTGCATTCATGCATGGTCAGGAGGCTGTGCTAGCCTCTGCTGGGTTGGACACTATTGCAGGAAGACTTCAAGTCTTCCTCGACAGCGTCCTCGAATTATTATTTTATAGTTTTGAAAATGTTTGACTGGTAACAAATGCCTAATTGTGTTATTTTTTCGAGTATTCATACATCGGATAGCCCGTTTTTGATTTGTCCCATTCAATGATGGGAAACAGGTCTGTTATGACGTTTTTTTAGGATCAGCTTTCTGCAAAGAACACATTTTACTCGAGAGACACACACTTCTCAAGTGAAAAGAAGCGTTGCTGACGGTACCATAGGTAGGAAGTCGAATGGCACAATGAAAGTACCTGCAGTTAAAGATGGGACGGGAAAAATAGCGGCAGCAGTAATTGTGTGCTTGAAGAAATATTGTGCTTTAAAAAAATACCACCCTGGCAGCGGTCCCGGTAATTACTGGCGGTACTCTGTATGTACAAAATATTTGGCATTGAAAAATGTATCTTTAATTTAGCATGTATGAAAGCACTATTTGATTGCAAATGTAGAATATTGAAAATTCACAAAATTAGCCAGGTGGCACAAGTACGAGACTCTACATACCCACTCAAGGCATCTTTCAGCGAACAAAGAGTGAACGAACGAATTGATATGACAGCAACAGGTTCAGACCTCTACCTGCACACAAATAAACCCCTGAAATATTTATATGTTCATTCATAAATTGTTGATTAGAACTGTTCATCGCTCCAAGCATAACTAAGTCAAGGATACCAGCCGGTGACGGTGTCAGAAATAACGAATAATAAAACAATAAATGCCCAACATCGTATCGCAATTCGTTAATGCTCTTCAATCCCCCCCTCCCATCTATGCCCAACACGATGAAATGAATCCATATACACGGACACAAACATCTCATCTTTACCACCGGATGGAAAACTGCTGATGCTCTTTGCAAAATTTAATCTCAGTCGCAGTTGCTGCAGCGACTGTAATCATTTTAAGGGTCGACGTATTTCTGGCTTCATCTTTCTGAGGTGTTTCAGCTGGTGGCCCTGCTGTGAAGGGAGGATGTGGGGTCGAAAAAGTACTGGTGTGTTGATGGCATTGCCTGTGGCCCTCAAGCTGCTGTGAAGGGAGGATGTGGGGTCGAAAAAGTACTGGTGTGTTGATGGCATTGCCTGTTGCCTCCAGGATGCTGTAAGGGGAGGATGTGGGGTCAAAAAAATACTGGTGTGTTGATGGCATTGCCTGTTGTCTCCAGGATGAGGATGGGGAGTCGAAAAAGTACTGGTGTGTTGATGGCATTGTCTGTTGCCTCTAGGATGCTGTAAAGGGAGGATGTGGAGTCAAAAAAGTACTGGTGTGTTTATGGCATTGCCTGTTGCCTCCAGGATGCTGTAAAGGGAGGATGTGGAGTCGAAAAAGTACTGGTGTGTTGATGACATTGCCTGTGGCCCTTAGGCTGCTGTAAAGGGAGGATGTGGGGTCGAAAAAGTACTGGTGTGTAGATGGCATTGTTGTTGCCTCCTGGCTGTTGTATGTGGAGGGGGTGGGGTAAAAGGGGAACTATTGTGTTGATGGCATTGTCTGTTGCCTTCAGTTTGGTGTATGGAGAGGGGGTGGGGTACAAGGAGGACTGGTGTGTTGATGGTACTGCCTGTTTCCCCAGGCTGCTGTATGGGGAGCGGGTGGGGTGAAAGAAGGACTGGTGTGTTGACGCAGTTCTCATTGCCTCCCTGCTGCTGATAGTGTGTATCGAGGCTAGAGAAATATCACTGAGATACCAACCATAAGTCTCCTCATTGGTTCAGAGACTCGTTCTAAAACTAGACGACTATTAAGATGTTCATGCTCGAGGTCTCACTGAATAGCTGGCAATCGTCCCGTCTATGTTAAGAATTAAAGAATGTGATCGAGTAGATCAGAATGATTGAATTTGTACTGATCAAACTGCTTGCATTCTCTAGTTCGTTCGTGGGTGTCAGGCGCTGAGCGCAAAAGTCTGCCGTGTCTGATTGTATAACTTCCGATGATTATAACATATATGTGATAGCATTAATTTAGCAGTAATTGCTTATTAATACGTTATTGTAGGAGATTATTGTGTAAAGGAGGTGCACGAGCGAAACGACTTTTTTTAAATATGAACGGAAAGCTTAGTAAATCATTTACCTGTCACGGAAATCTTTTTTGCCTTCCGTCTTCAATGGGCAGTTACTGATTTCCTCCTCATGGGTGCTCGTCCTTCCTTCGGAGCTGGTAGAGTGAATGAAGGGGATGGGGCTTTTGTGACCTTTTATTCCGACGGTATCCTTCCTTCCCAGAGCCGAATATAGGATGAGGAGGGTGTAGTCATGCTATTTTTAATAGCATTTATCTTTACTTCCCCCCCCCCCTCCCGTACCCATAGAGAGTGTAGAGGGGAGACAAGTTACTCTTAATTGTTTCCCTCATTCCTCCAGAGCCCGTAGAGAGGGTGGAGGGGGTGGTGGGGGGAGACATCGACGTCCCCTGCAGCGCCTTCCCCAACGATGCGAAGGACAAGGTCAACCTCATCCTGTGGTACAAGGACCACAACGAAGTCCCAATATACAGGTGAGAGGAGACTTGTCTAGATTATATGAGGTGGCTTATTGTGTTCTGAATTTAGGTATCAAGAATAACGGGAACGTGATGACCTAAAAAATATATTTTAATAATAGATTTCCACGTTTCTGTACAACGGACATACACGGATAATGAAATTTGCTAAATATACCAAAGTTCGTAAGTGTTCACGAAACAACTAATGTCTAAATTCGGATTTTGGGAAGTACATGATTTCGAATCGGTACTAGTTGTACAGTCACAGTACCCAGAATAACACAGTCAATCAGTTGTTCACTGGCTTCTGCCAGTCTGTGAAATGTGTTTAGCGTCATTGAAGTTTGACTTAGTTGGAGCGTATTTGGGCGAACTCAGTTCGTGAAGCAAATAAAAATGGAATTGGATGTCAGTGACAACAAACCATTTTGTTTTTGTTTCCGTGAGGCTTGGATTGGCAGCCTGTGAACCCATGTTGGGAGTGGGGCTCTCAGCACACACTCACCTGTGCACACATCATGGGAGTGGCAATCCCAAAAGCACTCACCTGTGCACACATCATGGGAGTGGCAATCTCAAGAGCACTCACCTGTGCACACATCATGGGAGTGGCAATCTCAAAAGCACTCACCTGTGCACACATCATGGGGGTGGCAATCTCAAAAGCACTCACCTGTGCACACATCATGGGAGTGGGGCTCACAGAAAACACTAACCTATGCATGCATCAGGAAGTAGGACTCACAACAAACACTAGCCGATGCATGCATCAGGAAGTAGGACTCACAACAAACACTCGCCGATGCATGCATCAGGAAGTAGGACTCACAACAAACACTAGCCTATGCGTGCATCAGGAAGTAGGACTCACAACAAACACTAACCTATGCATGCATCAGGAAGAAGGACTCACAACAAACACTAGCCTATGCATGCATCAGGAAGTAGGACTCACAACAAACACTAACCTATGCATGCATCAGGAAGTAGGACTCACAACAAACACTAGCCTATGCATGCATCAGGAAGTGGGAATCACAACAAACACTAACCTATGCATGCTTCAGGAAGTAGGACTCACAACAAACACTGACCTATGCACACATCAGGAAGAGGGGCTCACAGCAAACACTAACCTATGCATGCATCAGGAAGTGGGACTCACAACAAACACTGACCTATGCACACATCAGGAAGAGGGGCTCACAGCAAACACTAACCTATGCATGCATCAGGAAGTGGGGCTCACAACAAACACTAACCTATGCACACATCAGGAAGAGGGGCTCACAGCAAACACTAACCTATGCATGCATCAGGAAGTGGGGCTCACAACAAACACTAACCTATGCATGCATCAGGAAGTGGGACTCACAACAAACACTAACCTATACATGCATCAGGAAGTGAGACTCACAACAAACAAACACTAACCTATGCACACATCAGGAAGTGGGACTCACACCAAACAATAACCTATGCATGCATAGTTAGAGTGGGCACAACCAACATAATATATTGAAGTGCATTCTATGACAAATGAAATGATAGCATGAAGTTGTGAAGTAAACTTGGATCATATGCGATTGTCATAATTGCCATCACTAACAAAAACTGAATATAATCAGTTCAAGAATACGCTAATCCGTTCCGATGACAATTTGATCATCTTTAATCTGTAGAATTAATTTTAAGGACCACAAAAAAATGTTAGAAAAAATTGACCACGCAAAACTAAATCTCTGCCGAAATCACTGCCGATTTTTTTGCATATAAAATGTTTTCCTTTTTTATGCTAAGATTTAATATTGAGCACTTTTGCGAGCAGACATCTTGCAATCTTCCTTAAGTTAAGGACTAAACAGCTCCATTGCTCAGCTTGTGCCGTTATCAATCTTGGTGGCGTCGTGGATCCTAGCTCAATCCTGCTGAGCCCACACTCAGCCTGCCAGGCCTACTGACCATCTCATCCATCACAGTCCTCAATGGAAGGCGTGAGCTCTATTACATTCGCCGAGACCTGAAAAAATATGGCCAGAGACTCTTTGCTGAAGAGAAAGATCAGGTGTGAAAGCATAAACTGGGTCGTTTATAACACTATATATTTGTAAGGGATTTAATCAATATCAAGCTAAAAAGTAGAGAGTATTAGTGAATATCCAAGTATTTATTTGGTAATACTTAGAATATAACCACATTACCAGAGACCAAACACACGTTCTTCATGTATCAGTTCAAGTTTTATGGCAAATATAAATTTACACTCAAGAAAAAAAAGCGAATCATTAAAGTGCTGCAAGGCGGCTACAAATCGATGTAAAATATTTTTTTTAAACAGAAAACTGAGGGATAAAGTGATAATATCTTGCCTTTCCACAAATATATTATTTA
>SDVV010011536.1:0-15807 GCA_016164225.1 Gammarus roeselii | reverse complement strand
CATCCACCATTCTCCTGTCAAATGGAGCAACTCCCCAGCCGAGAGCTACAGGAGAAAACCCAAGACATAATCTTGTGACATGTTGACCTATTTACTAATATTTCCGGCCAATATTCAGCCACACATGATAGGTTGTGTTATTGATGTATAATTGTCAATTCTGTTTGCATGCACAGCCACACTAGGATTATATAGGACAACCGGTGGCTGATGCATTTAATTTAATTTGATCCTATTGAATTGAAAGTTATTGCACTGATTCAAAGTAAAATAAGCCCAATGGTTGTTTTTGTTTTTTTTAATTACGTTGAGTGCCCCACGTTGGGCACCTCACAGTGTTACCGGCCGGACCCTTTAGCGCAGAAGAGCTATGTTGTGTGAGTGTGAGCGTATGAGGGTGTGAGGTGCGCCTTGCCGTCGGCCACCCCCTTTCTGAAGGATTCAGCCTGGTGCCTGTATCTGTACTTTGTTATTCAACATTTATCGACATATTTACCCGGCTAATGGTACTGTGGTAGTAGGGCTAGTACCAAGACGATTGGCCGCCACAATGTCATCTCATTTGCACCGAAAAATGCGTCTGAAATGCATCCCTTTTCAGTTGCCTGCAGTTTTCATACCCCCGCGAAGCCTTGTTACACCCTCTTTTGCAAATTTATTTGTACTGTATTCAGACTAAAAAGCTATTATTTTATCCTATCAACAGCTTGTAACCGCAAATGCACCTATTTGGAGATGACGGGATTTATGTTGGAAGTAGTTAACTGGTAAGCCGCGAGGTGCTCTTATGTTGCACCTGTTGGAGTACGCAAACAGCTAAATATATGCGATGATGACAATTTTCTTCTTTACCTCTCATCTATTTCAATCATTTTTATTGTATCTCATATCGTTTGACGCCATCGTGAGTGGGTCTATACATAGCTTTTCAAAATAGCATCGGTTTCCATACTCCCACGAGCAGTTGGTCACACTGTCCTATGTTATTTTTACATTGTATCTAGACGGCGGAGAATTTTCAATTTCTCTGCAGTAATGGTTTGATTAATGATAAAAAGTGTATTCATATTGGCGAGCCCATTATTATGACGTCATTACAAATGTAGGTTAGGAGCTCCATCTATTGAGTATATTTTCAGTCAAAATCGATCACAGAATTGACAGAATAAACGAAATGATATATGCAGGGAACAGCATTCTATCCCAATGAAATCAGGAGATAGAGTACTGAGTAGTGTAAAAATATTGGGATAGTCTAGAAAGCTGTCGCAGTTAGTTCGCCTGTTGCAAGAGAATCGTCTATGTTGTTGCACAACGTAGAGCAAGGTCTTTGTGGATTTCTTCTTCAGCTGAATATACTCTCGAGTAACCGAAACCATGGCTGACGCAGAACGAAAGGCTATTCAGCTTGTAGCTGATGCGGAAAAAAAGCTTAATTCATCAAAAGGATTTCTAAGCTCACTTCTAGGGTAAGTGTAAATTAGTAAATGATCAGCTTGAGCTCAAACAATGAATTATAGATGATTGTCTGCAATCTGGGAGCCAATTTTCATGTGTAATCACTATCTTGCCTGGAATTTATATTTGTGCTGGTATACAAACTGGTGAATAAAAGAGGTTGGTTGAAATTTTCGTCATATTGTCTTAGACAATTATTGATTAAATCAAGATTTAATCTTTTTAGACCAGTCTCAGATCAGTGAATGCTACTGTTTTTCCTCACTGCAAATTGGAACTATATTTCAATCTTTATTACCAAATCTGGTGGCTGCCTAGTTCATTTTCCCTCCTCTTATAATTAATTCTGGTTACACTGCAAGAGCATTGTTGCAACCACTTTCATGCTGTCCTGATAAAGAGTGGTCTGGCCTTTGTCAATAATGATGGGATAAATTCTTAATTACCTTCATAAATTTCCTAATCAAGGAAGTCTTGAGTTCTTCTAAAGATAATCTGGGGATCCATAAATATCTTTGCATAAACTCCTTTACCCAACAATCTGTCCACCTTTCAATTCTGTGTTTTCAAATCAAACATACAATTGTGCCAATCAGAGTTCACCCAGACAATTCCTTTGTTTGATTTCTGACTGCAGACTAGGGAAGTTTATCAAAGAACTCTGGAGATACTTTTGAACTATTAATTTATCTCTAAATCTTTTGCTATAGTTTTTGAGTTAGCTATTTATGTCCTTATTAGGAAAAGTATCTGGGAAATAGTCAACTAGGGTGACTCCCCGCATGCTTTGAAATAACTCAAAAAGTATGCGGCTGAGAAACTTTGCATTTACGGTGTGATGCGTCAACCGGGGTGATTCCCCACGGTCGGCAACTTGGGGTGACTTCCTGCAACCTACTTTTGGGCAAGAAGACGTTGGAAATATCAGTATTTGACTATGGGACTTGGAAGAGCAGGTCTTTTTTAGTAAGTATCAGCTCCTTTTAGAAATTTGATACATGCACAGAATTTATGATAAATTGCCTTGGTGAAAGTGTGTTGTCAGGACCCTGATGATTTTGGTTCAAAAAAAGCAACGTTCTGCAAATTTTGATGCTGTGGTTAGAGTTCCCATTGGATAAGGGCCAAATTTGATGGTGATACTAGAGTTGTAGTTGGTTGTGTAAGAATTATTTTAAAATGAAATGTAAACTTTTGTCCATGCTACCTATATCTGAATTCATTTAAAATAATTGAAATTTTATTAGATCCTGTTTCTCTACACAATATATTTGAATCACATGGTACTTCAGCTAGTTTGCTGCTACAGCTACTGTTGGCTACCAGCACACATCTTACTGAAACATAACATTTCATTGTCATACCCTCATGTGCAGGAGTGGAGGCAACAAGATGGAGGAAGCAATTGATCTGTACCTGCAAGCAGCCAACAAGTTTAAGATGGCAAAGAAATGGAGTGCAGCTGGCAATGCTTTTTCTGAAGCTGCCTCACTTCACCAGAAAAACGGCAGCAAACTTGATGCTGCTACAAACTATGTAGAGTCAGGCAACTGCTACAAGAAGAGTGATCCTAATTGTACGTTGGTGTACCTCAGTGGATAGCAAATGAAAGGTTGTTAATAGTTAGCTACCAAACTATTTTAATGATGACTAGGTATATGCTATGAAATACTGTCACCTAGTAACAAAGGCTTGTGTTGATGTAGGCGCTTTTATTTCTAGAAGAATAGTGAGCAATAGACCATGTTCTACAAACCAACAAAATTACTTAGTGCAGTCTTGTTTTGCATGTGTCTGTGCTTCTTGCCATTTGTAGCTGCACATCATCAGTCATCTTGAATAGCTGTTTCCCACAATTCCATGCAGAGTGCATATTGCCCTCATGTAATAGTAGCTACATGATAAAAGCAATGCAGTCTCCTTTACCTCACCTGCATGCAAGATTGGTAACCTCATGAATCTACAAAGGATAGTTCAGACAAGGACATGCTGCAAAATATGTTGAACTGATTGACAAATATGCTCAGCAGACTACTACAATGACATCACCCAGTGTGGCACCAAGTTTCGAGTCATATTCTTACCTTTGCTGCCCCTCAAGGGCTTGGCAATCCCAATCGTCAGGTGTACCAAGCCAAGAGAGGCCTGCACAGTCATGCCTGCTAGCACCCACATGGACTCTGCAGAACAGCAAGCAGCAAGATGCTGAAAGGGATACGCATCATTGGCTTTCAGAGAACATACACAAAGCCACTCATACATGACAACACTAAGCACAACATGAACACAAGATAAGGAAACAAAAATCAGAATACTAAAAAACTAGCAACAGGACACATTCCACCACAAAACTGGAAACACAGCAAGCTTCTAGCATTCAAACAACCTATCCCCCAAGCACTCGGCCAATCTCATTGCGAAGGTAAAAATTATAGATGATTCCACAATAACCACTGCAGACAGCTCATTCCATATTCTAATGCACTAAACACTTGGTAATAGAAGGTATGCTATGTAACCTTGCAATGTTCTAGCACCATTGGGGTGGATGGATGATTATTCATTTTATAGATCATTAACACTTTATTTTAGTATTTTATTATTTCTTCTTGCTTGGGCTCTATTATTTTTCTCAGCCGTTTTTTCATGGCAATAGATTTTGAATTGGTTATTATTATATGTATTGAGGTTGGTTGAGACAAGGTGACCCAGGGAGGGGAGGTTTTCGTGGGACCTGCGGGACTCGGGGACCCAGGGTTTCGGGAACCCGTGGGACTTAGGAGACCAGGTGGATTTGGGGCGATCCACTTGGACCTATCTGGAGCCCTTTGGGACACCCTTGAGACCCTTTAGGACCCTTTAGAACCCTTTTGAGAAACTGCGGGACCCTTTAGAGGCCTCTCTGAATCCTGGAACCTCTGCTCCCCTCTCCCAGCGCCATAAAGCCCATACACAGAAGGATGTTAATGTGAGATGCTTGAGTGGAACAAATAACCATTACAGTCCGCCGATTGCTGGCGCAGGGGTTGAGGGTCGCCTCGAGATCAGTCGAAACATGTTGAGGCGAGTCAAGATTGTCGCGACTGGCTAAAACTGGCCAAAATGATTCGAGACAAGCCAAGATGAGCTGAGGCGAGGGGTCTCAGGGGGCTCTGGGAGCTCCGGAAAACCCGGGGGACATGGGTCACCCTCCGGGATTCATCGGGCTCTTTTGCAACCCAAGAGACCGATGCCCCCCCCCCCCTTATCCCCTTAAACAATCAATGCGAAATCAATAATCTGAGCAGTTTTTCTGCCCATGACAAACCTGCTCTTACTTTCTTGTTCACGATCCACAATATTATAACGTTGGAGTATTTGTGCAGGAGTTCGTGTTTGTGATTTTGTGAATGGGTATTTTTTGTTCAGTCTGTGCTTGCTCCCGTATGCACGGACCGACCATATGCAGTTTCTGGGGTTGACCTGGACTGCGCAGCTATAAAACCTTGTGACGCGTTGCGGTTGGAGTCAATCTAATCCGTGAAGCCATATACCTTGTACCAATTCTTGGAGTTCTGAGTGGTTGGAGGCGGGGATTTGTTTTGTCTGAGTCTTTATCTTGCCTGACTAAATAAATTGTACTTGAAATCAAATAGACCGCGTAGCTGGAAACATTGTGTTGCGTTGCTGTTGGAGCTGGCTTTGTCCGTGAAGCCGTGAACCTGTACCAATTTTGACGACACTATCTGTGCGTACTGGCATGTGGACATGTTAATCCTGAGATTCTGGGGGGTTTGAGGCAAGGATTTGTTTAGTTTCATCTGAGTCTTTATCTTTCCTGAGTAAATATATTGTACCAATACAACTGGATCGCGTAGCTGTAAATATTGTGTTGCGTTGCTGTCCAAGCTGGCAGTGTCTGAGTAGCCCTGAACCTTGTACCAATTTCGACGTTACTATCTGTGCGCACTGGCGTATGGACATATAATTCATGAGGTTCTGAGGGGTTGAAGGGGAGGATTCGTTTTGGTTCATCTGAGTCTTTATCTTACCTAAATGAATAAATTGTATTTATACAACTAAACCTTGTAGCTGTAGGTGTTGTGTTGCGTTGCTGTCGGAGCTGAGTTTGCCCGTGTGGCTGCTGACCTTGTGCTAATCTCGACAATGCTACCTGTACGCACTAGGGTGCGTACATATCACTCTTCATGTTCTAAAGGATTGGAAGCGGAGGTCCATATAGAGTAAGCATCTTTTCTTTTGCACACTAGCGTGCGTCTGACATTGCTCAAATTTTCACGTTTTTTCTAACGTTTGAAGCGTTGTAACCTTTAGTTTTTTCCTCGCACACTTAGGCGTGTGAGCCTACTGGAATCAATGATCATTGAGCCCTACGGGGGAGCCTATTATGACTCACGTTGAGGCTCTGGTGGAAATGAGGCTCAAATCAAATCAAATCTAGCACCATGTAGCTAACTATATTCTTACTAATTGCTTGTTTACTTATATGACATGGAGTCATTGTCAGGTAGGTATCATGACTGCCTTTTGGCATCATAAATATTTGTTATTGCTACACTGTTGAAGATTATATATAAACCATTTTATAACATCAAAATAACAACAACTTCAAGGTAGCCTGCTTTAAAGTTGCACATGGCTATCTCAATAATGATGTAGCTAACTAGACATAGAAATGAGTAATATGCTAAGGCATCAGTATTTGTACATTAATTTTTACTGTTTAATGGTAGAGCTGGAACTACTAAAGTATTGGAATGTGTTGCTTGGTGATATTGGTAGGGCCCAAACATTGCAGATGCTGTGCAAAGACCCCAGCACAAATGTTGTTTATAAAAAATAATTCAAATGTTCAACAAATGAAATGAAATTTACCTCAGTTCCAAAAAATACATGGTTTTTATTTTTTATTCTCTGCCAATAGCTAATGTAAGCGTGGCATAAAATCAAATTGCTGGTAGGTCTTGGTTCATGTTTTAACATTGTTTGAATTGGATTCATACTGAAACCACAAATGGTTTTTATTTTTCTTAATGTTGTAATCTTGACACCAATAGGAAGAACAGAGATGCAATTGATGATCATTTAATTTTTGGAGCTAATCAATGAAACTGCAATTTGGTCTTGTAGCTACTGGTAGTTATTTTGTTGCACCCATAACCTCTGATTATAATTTTTCATGAATTGCTTGTATCATACGTAACTTTAATAACCTTTAGATACAGCTATTGCTAAATGTCAATCTAGTTGATACATTTACAGAAGCTTATTTTGGTATGCAGCTATTAATTATGGCAAAAGTGCCCAGGGAGGGTCGATGATACTCTAGTTATATGTTATTATTAAATTTAAATAGTTAACAGGTGTGTAACAATATCAACAACCAGGGATTTATTGTTTTGATGATTACATTGAATGGGAACCTCTCAAATGAACAATGTATTGCAATGTATTGAATGACCACCCATCTTGTGAACGAAACTCACAAACGAATCTATCGGATGAAATAAATGAAGCCTAGACAACAGTGAAGGATAAGCTATAGTCGAAGGGGGGGGGGGCCTGGCCATCATGACACGGCAGGGGTAAATCAGTGAAAACTGTTGGACCCTGCTGCTGACAACGGATCCCCTGACCGCACTCGTGACCCAGAGAGTGTGTTGCGGGGTTACCATCCGGACCCTCTAGCGCAAAAGGTCTAAGTTGTGTGAGTGTGAGCGTATGAGGGTGTAAGGTGCGCCTTGCCTTCGGCCACCCCCCTTTCTGGGGGATGCAGCCTAGAATCTGTATAAGATTTTCCAGATCACCATATGATGGAAGTTTGTGAACAGCCAAAATCCACACAGCAAGTTGAACCAGAAAAACTACTGCAACATTTGGAAACTAGACCAATCTCCTATACTTTTGATGAGTTTTTTAAATACAGGCAAACACCATGTTTTCTCACTCCACTATGTGAATCTTTCCTCACAACAGAACACACATATACCTCAACAATAGAATAGCAATCCGAGCTTGCAAGCCAAATCTCATCAACCACAAATACCTCCAGCCTGTCTTGCAATATAAAATCCGAAATGAAATTATTTTGTTTACAAGACTATTGACATTTGCCTGGCCAACCCTCAGCAATTAAAACTGGTAGACAAACGACGGCAGAGACCCTCAACAATTGACGGTCCCAACAACCCCACCACCACCGAGGTCACCCGCACCACCGCCGCGGTAAACAACAGTCCCCCCAACGGGGCGCCAGCATCATCGCGGCCAGCAGAACCAGAACCGCCACCGCGGCCACCAGAACCACCACCGACGCGGCCATCAAAACCACCACCGTCGCGGCCACCAGAACCACCACCACCACCACCGCCATGGCCACCCGAACCACCACCGCCGCCGCGACCACCAGGACCGCCACCGCGACCACCTGAACCGCCCCGCAGACGCCAGAGCCGCAACCGCGGGACACCAGAGCCGCCACTGCGGACAGCAGAACCGCCACTGCGGACAGCAGAACCACCACTGCGGACAGCAGAACCGCCACTGCGGACAGCAGAACCGCCACTGCAGACAGCAGAACCGCCACTGCAGAGAGCAGAACCGCCACTGCAGACAGCAGAACCGCAACTGCGGACAGCTGAACCGCCACTGCGGACAGCTGAACCGCCACTGCGGACACCAGAACCGACGTCGCGGACACCAGAACCGCCGCCGCGGACGCCAGAACCGCCGCTGCGCACATCAGAACCGCCGCCGCGGCCCTCAGGAGAACCATCCGCAACGCCACCGTACCCACCCCCAGCTGCACCACCGCCAACAGCAGCCCTTCTTGCAATAATCTCCTGTTGCTGTCCGTAGGTCGAGTCTCTATGTAAACAACCTAGCAGCATCCTTCTCCGATCACAATCCAGGACTTGAGCTCTATACAAGCTGGTTTTGTCGAACCTCACAAGTCCACTGAGCTCAACTTCTCCAATGTGTAGAGCCAAGCAAACTTCGTCAAATTTCTCTTTCACAACCTCAGCACTGCCTGTCTGGAAACCTCTGAGGACAATCGAATCCTGGCGGCGTTCCTGTTCCCGCAACTCTCGATTCTACACGAATGCTCTCCCTAGAAACTGGTTTCATAGGCCACATACCCATCGTGTGGCTTGTTGGCAGATTCAAACCTTTTTGACATCATCTACTCTTTTTGGTAAGGGATCCAACTGCAACCAACAGCTGATTGAAAGCCGACACAAGTCCAGTCTTCTCACCATATACACGTGCCGCTCCCGTACTTCCAGAACATCTACACTTTCAACAAAAATACTGCACAACACCCCCAGGATCCTTCAAGAGACAACATCCTCGTCAACACCAAGACAAGACACATCAGCGTGAAATTTTACATGGCAGACCAAACCAGAAACAAAGCCACCCAACAGAACTTCATCACAGAGAAAACAGTGCATATCCCCGCCAGGCGGCCCATGAACCGCTGAGTCCCCGCCAGCAGCCAGCCCACCCCTCCCAGTAAAGCTCCCAGACTTACAGGACACTGCTGCCCCATATTTTTAGGACTGCAAAGGTGTACGTGGGAAGCCTCCACCAACGCTGGTCCTTCAATGAACTTCTGCCGCTGAGATGCTGCCACCACCATAGGCCTCCAGCGACACCACAAATGATGCAACTGAGCCAACATACTCGCGTCCTGACTGGTCAGCATCTGACACCTCAGTCTAATCGAACCGGATGCGAGTGCTGTCCATCGAGATCCACTCGTCGTGAGTGCTCCTCCATCCCATGTAATGAACTTTGCATTTCTCTTCCTCGTCCTTTACCTCAACCACAATACAATCGTACATCTTGAGATCTTTTCTGTCTCTCACCCTCGCCTCATCTCCAACAATCACAGCACCCATCTTGACCAGAGAAACTACGAAAAAAGTAGCCCAGTATTGCACACAATTCTGCAGTTGGACTAGGTGGCCTCTTGACCAGCCTTACCGATTCTACAGTTACGTTACACTGCACATTCCTGTTGCAAATTAACATGCAGTTTTAGGTCCCAGCGTAAATAGAGGACCAGCCTGCCGAAATATGCAACTCTGGAAAGAACAGTTAATGATAAAATTCACCTCCATTTCAGGGCTCAAATAATGGAATGATTGTGACTGATTTATTGGCATGGAACTGCTTGGCTGCAGGTGCGGTTGATTGTGTGCCCACAAGATTTTTGCTGTAGACGTGTTTGTGAGCAGAAGCTATCTTGTGAAGGGTAAGGGTCTGTTTTGGGCCTTCAGGGATCTGGAAAGGCCTTTGACAAGGTCAGCATGGACGTCCTTGTGAGGGTACTACGTGTGTTTGGAGTGGGGGGAAATTTGTTGAAAGTAGTTCTGAGTTTCTATGCTGGCAGCAGAGCATGTGTTAGTGGGGTGCAAGTTGAGTGCTTGGTCCACATTTAGAGTACAACTGAGACAAAGTTTTGTTATGTCTACTAGGCTGTTCAATTTTTGCAAGAATGAAGTGGCCAGGGCAGTGAAGTGCAAGTGTATGGGGTTGAGGTATAGAGCTGCTGGGACTCACTTGCGAGCAAATGGGCAAAGTTGGTATTCAATTTGATTACTGTTTGCAGATGATACAGCACTGGTGGCAGATTCAGTGAAGAAGTTTTGTAGGCTAGTGTTGGAGTTTGGTAGAGGGTGTGGGAGAGAGAAGCTACAAGGTAATGTGGGTTAGAGTAATGCCATTATATTTTTGAGGAATGTCAATGCAAGCAGAATAAGAAGTCCTTCAAAATGAAGAAGTGTTGAAGAAAATCTTGTTTTAAGCACCTGACCTCTAATGTGGAGAACATTGAACTAGTGGAAACTGAGGTGAAATGGCAAGTTAAAGAAGGGCGTATAGATTTGGGTGCACGGAATGGTATAATTAGATGAACCGTTGGGTTGCAGGTGAGGCACTGCTCCCAACTGTTCTTTACGGAGCTGAGATGTGAGGGAGAGCAGAAAAGAGAAGAAGGTTGAATGTTTCCTGGGTTACAAGACATAACCTGAATGAGGGATAGGATCAATATTGACACTGTTCAAATTTGGAGTTAAGGGGCATAGCCAGAGTGAGGGATAGGATCAGTAATGAAATTGTTCAAATTTTAACACAGATCGCAAGGAAGTTAGAGGACAGAGTAGGTTTGCATATTCCAAGATTGTTTGGCACATAGTGAGGATGGATGATGCTAGATAGATGAAATGGATGATGATTGAAGTAAGTGGACATAGGCCTAGAGGTAGGCCAAAGTTTGGGTGGAGGCATGGCATAAAACATGGCTCAAAGAAGGAGTGACATATGTGTTGAGGTAGCAAGTGAATGTGCAATGGATATGCGTGAGTGGTAAATGGATGAGTTCTGATGCTGCCCTGATGTACGTTTTCGTCCTTGTCGTCTTGTCAAGAAATTGAATGGACTTGGGTGTGGGAGGGCACGGTTACTGTAGTGCTTCATAAGTGAACCAGTAAATGCTGTTGGGGTCCTGCTGCTGAAACGGATCTTGAATATCACTCCTCACCCGGAGTGTGTCTTGCGGGGGCCTGGCCGGGTCCTTTAGTGCCAAATGGCCAAGTTTGTTGGCATGAAATGTGAGGTGCACCTTGCCGTCAGACACCCCCTTTTCTGGGGTATACTGCCAAGTGTCTGTAGGATATCTGGATTATTCCGTCTGCTTGTTTTATGTAGCTAGCTGGCATTTCAATAATTGCGTTGCTAAAAAGTATTCCTCTAACAACAAGAGTCAGCATTACAGAACACACCAGTGCAAATCTTGGAACTTAGGTAGCTACTAGTTCAGCAGTTTAGCTACAACATATGCTCCTCTAACACAAAAAAAAATCACCATGAAGGGTCTTTTTTTATGATGAGCTAGCTACTTTGTATTGAAATTATTCATATAAAGGATACTCAATAGTAGCTAACTACATAATTAATATTGACTGTAAATGCAGTTGCTTTTCTATTTGGTAGCAGTTGCTAATTACTCCGTTTGTGGTCATATTCAGTGTCAGTTGAAAGTCTACTAAAGGCCATTGAGATCTACACTGACATGGGCAAGTTCACAATGGCTGCCAAGCACCATCAGACCATCGCTGAAACCTACGAGACTGAGGTAAGAGACAATCAGTTGAGGCTATGAGATTGCAGTGAAACAAAGGTAAGAGATGCTCAGTTGAGGCTGTTAGTTGGCAGTGAAACAGAGGTAAGTGATGTTTAGATGAAGCTATGAACTGGCAGTGAGATTGAGGGAACTGATGCTCAGTTGATGCTAGGGCCTATATGATGGCTGTGAGGCTTAAGGAAGGGATGTTGTGATAGTTAGAACTTCTCAAGATTTGGTTATGGTGTGTTTGACTATCAACCTAGTCAAGACATGTTTCACCATGATGGTCTCCAACCTCCCTTTTTAGCCATCCGACCCTCCCACAGTTTAAATTTCATCAAACTAAATTTAATCCCCCTAGCTACAATGATTGTTGTGGTGAACTGGCCAATACTAACATAGGTTGTGACTAGAGTACTGCTATAGGATTAAGTTGACTTAGGGTGCTGGGCTGCAGGTATGAAACTCCTAAATAGAAACAAGAATGGATCAGAACATATACACAAATAGGAGCACCCATTCACTACGGCACAACAAAAGCTCTGAACACACAAAGTGTACAAACATTGAAGGGTTGCAAAAACAGTTAACCGCACTTGGCAACACCAATTGAAATAAATTTATAAACTGCAAAAATACAACTGTAGTAAGATAATTCACAGCAGAACTTTAATCTGTAACAACACTAGCCACTAAAATAGCATTTAAAAATGTACTTTTTTCGAAATAGCTAATTGAAAAATTGTGCTCTTTTAGATATTATGCCTCAAGACAATAAACAGGCTGCACATCCAATCTGCACAGTTTAGATTTTCTGGCACGCAAAGACACTCAAGTTATGAACACAATTAAAAGTGATCACCTAAAATTTTGAATAATTCAACTTAATAATTTGAATTTGAGTGCGATAAGTGTCAGTGCTCAATCTGGATGAAATATGTCTGAAGGGATGCACTCATACATATTAATGAATACTATATACAAACCAATTCTGAGTACACAAGCTGGCCCAATTGGACCTAAATGTGCTAGGTCATGGATAACCCAGAGACATCCAGATCTCTTGAGATGCCACCAACCAAGTCAACATCCCTTTACAGTGTCATGCTTCAAGAGTACAAACGGTCCACACAGCAATTTTCCAATTAGACTATGAGATGTCAGTGAGACTGAGGGAAGGGCTGCTCAGCTGAGGCTGTATGATGGCAGCAAGACGAGAGGGATGTTCAGTTGAGGCTATCAGATAGCACTGAGACTGAGGGAAGGGATGACAAGAATAGGCAAAAAGATGACAGCAAGACTGAGGGAAGGTATACTCAGTTAAGGCTACCAGACAGCAATGAAACAAAAGTGTCGGATGCAAGATTAGGACTGAGGCATGACAATTAGACGTAATTGTATAATGCAGGGCTGTGGGTAAGGGATGGCAGCTAAACAAAGAAATGTGTGGGATACAGGGTTGTGGCTAAGGTATTGCAACTAGGGTTAGGTGTGGAATGCAGATTTTCGGCTAAGGGATGGCAACCATATTGAGGAGGGGTATACAACGTTTGAGTAGAGGATGGCAACTGGACTGAGATGTGGGATGCAGCATTAGAGTTAATAGATGACTAGACTAAGGTGTGGAATTCAGGAAAAGAGTTAAAAAATGACTAGACTTAGGTGTGGGATGCAGGATTTGAGTTACGAGATGACTAGACAGACTAAGGTGTAGAATGCAGGATTAGAGTTGAAAGATGACTATAGGCAATGGCGTGGGATGCAGGATCAAGGCTAAAGAATGCACAGTTTGTGTGAGAAAAACTGTCAATGCCAGCTGAAGTGACAATTTCTTGATAACATGTTTTATTTGGTAAAATCTGATTGCTAGCTACACATTCAGGCTCAAACAGATCAACAGTAATGAGTGTTTAACTACCAGACCATCCACTACAAAGGTGAGTGAAACTGGCACATTGTTAATTTGTAATAGATTTAGCCATTCATGGTAGCATTCTCATGAAGCTGCAGAAGCAAGGGATTTTGTCTTGTTCTGAGCTATTGCAGTTCCCCTTTAACAATTTAAGATCGAAATAATTTTAAATTCTTTTTTTGTACACATAAATTTGTAGAAAAAATTATATATATTTCATGTAGGAGCTTTGTTCACACAAAATATTGTATAAAACCTCCTTGTTTCTTTTAAATTTCATTTCTCCACTGAATCATCAGGAGAGAAGCTCTGGATCTCTTCTCTTATTTCTCCTCTCTGAAATGGCAACACAAGCAGCAAAATTAGAGGCCTACGCCTTTGCATGGATGTAGTATGAATGAAGCAGAGAGAAATGATGAGATGATTATGAGTAAGATGTTTGACGTGTTGCGCCGAGGGAGACGAAATTGTAAGGTGTGGACGCGCGATCGTGAGTTTGATATGAAATGTGGAAGGGAGTTTGACACAAAAAAAATGTGGTGCTTTTATCAAGTGATTGGTTAGCTAACTGCATTACTGAGTGGAAATAAGTGTCCTCTACATTGATATGAGAGAAGTTAAAATTAGGTAGCTATAGCTAGATGGGCATTTGTGAGTGCTTGCAGACCAGGTAAAAAGTGTTTTCAGAGTTTTGGAAGGCAATTCGATGTGATTGTACTGGTTAACCTAAATCCCGAGTTGAAGGCATAGTAGCGGAGAATGGGGTAGTGAGGTATGGCGTTCCAGGTAGAAATGACTGTTGTATGAGCTCGTTGTGGGAAACAACTTCTGTGCGAGAAATGTGTGTGGTGTGTTCCGTTGGGCGGGTGTAGGAGGAAGGATTTCAAGGTGTGGAATGGCTTTATATTGGCGATAACCAAGACAAGAGCTTTTGAAAAGTGATAGCTGGCAAGTTTGGTAATGGCGTATGACAGCTCTAAAAAGGAGAACAAGATGCGAAACGTGTGGTGAAAATAGTAAAGGAAACGCAGATGCTAGGTGGGGTAGGCGATGGTGCAAGAGTTGTGCACAGATAATCGTTTTGGGAGTAAGAATGGATGCGGGTATTGCTAAGAAAAGGTTGCAGGAGGCTGCAGATGTGATAATAAAAGCTAGGAAAGCTTCTGATTTTGACAGTATTGCGATTAAGTAGATACCTGAAGTAGAGTGGGGTAACTGTGGTGAACCGGTTGGCGAGGCTACTAAATTTTCCTTTAGTGTCGTGCCTGATGATTATTGAGTGTCACAGTTCTTGCATTGTTCTGGGGTAAGTTGTACAAACGAGTGCTTATAAACAAGATTAAAGATGGTACAGATAGTGCAATTAGTGAAGAACATAGCAACTTCGAATATGCCCGGTAAGGATCACACATGCATGTATGGCAGAGGCCCTTCTACTCACACCCACACATAACCAGACAACTTTTACTAACCAACATATCAGGCAGCTAATCAACAAACTATGTCTTAAAAACAATGACTGATCAAAATGATATGTGTCAACACAATGAAGCGCATGTTTATTAGGTACTTTAAATATACTTTCTTACTTCTGGTTTCATGACATGTTTCAGAAGGGTTGGTACTTATGCTCAGCTAAAAGTGAGGTGTATGCTACCGGTCACTCACGGGTTCATTTACATGGTCACACGATGTGACAAACGCTATAAGGTCCTGACCCATCATCATACTTATTTTAAATCTGGGTACTGGATCATCAAATGTACTTTATATTTGTGCACCCATCCTCATATGTATCTTGAATGTGTGTGTATATATCTATGTATAGACTTATGGCGGCACAATAATACCATTCCGTCTGTACATGAGCTCCCCAACTCACATAGGCCTATCCACACACCAACATCCATTGGGGTGGATGGATGCTTATTCATTTTATAGATCATTAACACTTTATTTTAGTATTTTATTATTTCTTCTTGCTTGGGCTCTATTATTTTTCTATGCCCTTTTTTCATGGTGATAAATTTTGAATTTTTTATCATTATTATTATATGTATCGAGGTTGGTTGAGAGGAGGTGACCCAGGGAGAGGAGGTACTCGTGGGATCCGCGGGACTCGAGGACCCGGGGTTTCGGGAACCCGGGGGACTTGGGAGACCAGGTGGATTTGGGGTGGTCCATTTGGATCTTTCTGGGGCCTTTTGGGACTCCCTTGAGACCCTTTGGGAGCCTTTTGAGAAACTGTGGGACCCTAAAGAGGCCCCTCTGAATTCTGGAACCTCTGCCTCCCCCTCCCAGCGCT
>SDVV010011535.1:0-15807 GCA_016164225.1 Gammarus roeselii | reverse complement strand
GCATCAGTCGACGACAGGTGCATGTCATTATAGTGAGACCTGCATCAGTCGACGACAGGTGCATGTCATTATAGTGGGACCTGCATCAGTCGACGACAGGTGCATGTCATTATAGTGGGACCTGCATCAGTCGACACGACAGGTGCATGTCATTATAGTGAGACCTGCATCAGTCGACAACAGGTGCATGTCATTATAGTGAGACCTGCATCAGTCGACGACAGGTGCATGTCATTATAGTGGGACCTGCATCAGTCGACGACAGGTGCATGTCATTATAGTGGGACTTGCATCAGTCGACGACAGGTGCATGTCATTATAGTGAGACCTGCATCAGTCGACGACAGGTGCATGTCATTATAGTGAGACCTGCATCAGTCGACGACAAGTGCATGTCATTATAGTGGGACCTGCATCAGTCGACGACAGGTGCATGTCATTATAGTGGGACCTGCATCAGTCGACGACAGGTGCATGTCATTATAGTGGGACCTGCATCAGTTGACGACAGGTGCATGTCATTATAGTGGGACCTGCATCAGTCGACGACAGGTGCATGTCATTATAGTGAGACCTGCATCAGTCGACGACAGGTGCATGTCATTATAGTGAGACCTGCATCAGTCGACGACAGGTGCATGTCATTATAGCTCACTGTCAACTTTCTCATATTGTACAGCCAGAAATATTTCCACACTACATTTCAGTAAACTGAGTAACAATATGATTTAAAAAGCTGTATTTATGCTTCCTTTGGCGGGAAGGAGAACTTTCGTGTCCGCATGTTACCAGCAGCATTTGGTCGTCTGGTCTGGTTAGCAGCATCCTTATCATCAGTGCAATCTTCAAAAACAATATGCCCAAGATATAGAAGCTCGTCCACAAAATCAAGCGTGAAACCATCTAGATTAGCATCAGACGAAAAGTGACCCTTAGAACCCTTTATCCTGACCAATATACACCTAGTTTTTGAGGTTTTATACGCAATATCATAACCTCGAGCATAATTATCACATTAATCTAGAAGCGTCTGCAATGCCGAGAGCGCTGGAGCCACTATCACCATATCATCGGCATAGCTAAGATTATTAACACTAAAATTGGCAACATTACACCCCACGTTCTCAATACCTAACAGGTAATACAGATCACCTGTTTAAACATTATACAAAAATCGCGACAATTGACATGATTGCGTGATTCCATCGATACAATGATAGGAAGTTGATTTTGAAGTACCACCCAGAACCCAAGCAACTCACGATATGAGAAGGGACTCTCCTCTCAATTATTTTCCTGAACAAAGTCCAGGGGCTTCTCCAATCAAAGTTTTATTTTCATCTAAGAAGCACATGATGACAGGAGAGTTCCTACTTCTGTAGTATTCTACTGTTTGTTCCAAAGAAAATATCGTTATTTCCGTATCGTTGCTCTCCTTGAAAC
The DNA here is from genome assembly GCA_016164225.1 of Gammarus roeselii. NCBI lineage: Eukaryota > Metazoa > Arthropoda > Malacostraca > Amphipoda > Gammaridae > Gammarus > Gammarus roeselii. Next base: position 14,364 of record SDVV010011535.1, on the reverse strand, counting down.
CCAACGGGCTGTCCGCCGTGAGCAAATACGCTTGCGCTCTCGCGAAAATGATCTGCACAAGGACTTTGTAAATTGAAGTAGCAGTAGCAATTGGGCGATAGTTATTTAAGTCCGACGGGTCCATTTCAGAAGAGGAATAACGATAACATGCATTACATCTATGGGCAATTGCTTGGCTCATATGCACCCAGAGTGGAAGAGAGCTAGCACCTTAATCAATCTGTGAGAGGCGTCCTTGTACACTTCTCCAGGGAAATCATCCCTACCAAGTGCCTTTTTTTTAGCCTGTTACAACGGCACTATCCTCGGTAACACTGAACCGGAATATTGCAAATGGTGCCTTGAACCCACTCATCGTTTTCATCCGTGGCAAGGGAGTTTGCGGTACCCCGAAAGTGCTCTCCCCCAGACTCCGGCAATGTTATCCACGCGCGTAGCCACTGCAACAGTGAGTGGAAATGACTCTTCCAGAGAGTTCAGATCCCAAATTTCTTTCCAAAAATCTTTGCCTTTACCTTCACGCAATTCCGTGAGAAATGCATAATTTAACTTAACGCAATTTCGTGAGAAGTGCATAATTTACCTTCACGCAATTCCGTGAGAAGTGCATGATTTACACTTCACGCAATTCCGTGAGAAGTGCATAATTTACCTTCACGCAATTCCGTGAGAAGTGCATGATTTACCTTTACGCAATTCCGTGAGAAGTGCATAATTTACCTTCACGCAATTCCGTGAGAAGTGCATAATTTACCTTCACGCAATTCCGTGAGAAGTGCATGATTTACCTTTACGCAATTCCGTGAGAAGTGCATAATTTACCTTCACGCAATTCCGTGAGAAGTGCATAATTTACCTTCACGCAATTCCGTGAGAAGTGCATGATTTACCTTTACGCAATTCCGTGAGAAGTGCATAATTTACCTTCACGCAATTCCGTGAGAAGTGCATAATTTACCTTCACGCAATTCCGTGAGAAGTGCATGATTTACCTTTACGCAATTCCGTGAGAAGTGCATGATTTACCTTCACACAATTTCGTGAGAAGTGCATAATTTACCTTCACGCAATTCCGTGAGAAGTGCATGCACCTGTTAATGCTGCTCGTAGTCCCTTTAGAAGCCTCAGGTCCCTAGGAAAAGGGGATTTAGAAGCCTCAGGTCCCTAGGGAAAGGGGATTTAGAAGCCTCAGGTCCCTAGGGAAAGGGGATTTGTCAATTCTCATAGCCACTGCAAGTTGACTCCCTTCGGGCTTTCCAGCAACATCCCACTGAAGCACAACATCCCTTAGAGAATAATTCAATTACTTTCCCCATTCATTTCACCCGGTGACATTGTATAAAAATACACTGAATCATGCATCAATAGAGATCGTTCCGTCGTTCTATCCCAGCTCCCTCATTCCTTCCGAGAAGCCTACCAGGAATGTGTGACTGAAGGGTATCAAGTTCTACACAAAATTGATTCGCTGTCACCCTGTTCTCAAAGTTCCAGTCAATTGCTTTTACTTCACGGGAATTAACCTGCAGAGGGGCCTGCATCTTCTCAATAGATGACATGATAAGTAGCATAGAGGAAAGGAATTACTGATCAAGATTTTCTGTTCGTACAAGTTCAAACTGAAATAGATATCGTTTTTGCCAAATTGAGTTCGGCTGTGGATGTTATTAGTGACTTTAGTAAGCATATAATTTAATAGAATACTGGTATTGGGCGGTAACAGGTTATGTTAGTTTCGCTTATATATTTCTGTATCGGACTAACTTTAGTACATTGACTCCATCGAGAAAAACGCCCGGATAAAGTTACTTATTGATGAATTGAAGACAATAACCACAGAAAGTGCTGAGGCGTTATTGAAGCCAGCGCTGGTGTTATTTATGAAGCCATTAATGATAGCTTTTACCACGTTCCTCTTGACAAGGTAAAAGGTGGCTGTTCGGGCTTTGCAGTCTCTAAATAATGTTCAAACGGGGTTTCGTTGTTGATAAAAGATCCATTTAGTGTGCCAGGTATACTATTGGAATAATTATCGAAGGCATTTAAAGTCGTGGATCAGTGATGGCCTCATCACGGCCCCAAAGTCGTGGATCAGTGATGGCCTCATCACGGCCCCAAAGTCGTGGATCCGAAATGGCTACAGCTGCATGCGTTATACAATTGGCATCGTTGGTGAAAATGTTTTCTAGTCGAGCTGTAGTTGCCGCAGCTGTACAAGTTGGGTTGGTTATCAATGAGTACAAGCCATGTGAAAGATAATTATCACATTAGTCAGAAAGTGAATTTGATCTACGATATTGAAGCAGATCTAAGTTCAAACCAACCATAGATACATGCTCTACAAAATGCTCTACAAAGAGATTCATCGAAGTTATTGAAGATTCCATTCAACTCATCAGGGCTTCAATGAAATATTCCTAATATTTTAACTCAGTTTCATAATAGATATCGACAGAGGAAATATCAATTGAAGGCTTGATGAAGGAGAGGTCAGATTCAGGAACAACTGCCAGCCTGTCATTCAGATTCAGGGATAACTGTCAGGCTGTTATTCAGATCGGGGACAACTGACAGCCTGTCATTCAAATTCAAGGATAACTGTCAGGCTGTTATTCAGATCCGGGACAACTGACAGCCTGTCATTCAGATTCAGGGATAACTGTCAGGCTGTTATTCAGATCGGGGACAACTGACAGCCTGTCATTCAGATTCAGGGATAACTGTCAGGCTGTTATTCAGATCGGGGACAACTGACAGCCTGTCATTCAGATTCAGGTATAACTGTCAGGCTGTTATTCAGATCGGGGACAACTGACAGCCTGTCATTCAAATTCAGGGATAACTGTCAGGCTGTTATTCAGATCGGGGACAACTGACAGCCTGTCATTCAGATTCAGGGATAACTGTCAGGCTGTTATACAGATCGGGGACAACTGACAGCCTGTCCTTCAGATTCGGCGACAACTGTCAGCCGGTCATTCCGATTTCATGGACAACTGTCAGCCTGTCATTCAGATTCAGAGACATCTGTCAGGCTGTCATTTATTTATATGCGAGCGCCTCCCTCATTACACATGTTTTTATTTGTATACGTATCGTAACCTGATAGATAATATGCGTCCTGAAATTCGTTTGTCAATGTGGTTGGTGGCTAAGAAGAAGTTATCTTCAAAATGTACAATATTTCATGCCGAGCAGGTAACATGGTTTTGTAATGAAGTTGAAAACATTACATGACTCAGCAAAATATTCTTAAGCATTTTTAATTCTGAATCTTCTTCGGAGAGAACATGTTGAAGATATTCTCAACATCGCACAGCAAGATCAAAGAAGCCACCACTGATTATTTCTTCCTCCAATTAGAGTTTTGAACTATTAATAAAAGTCCTGGAGGTAGTTTGTTCAAAAAAAAAATTGCATCCAATTATTGTTGTAAACATATTCTAATACGGGAAAGAATGCAGTGTTGTAGTATACGCCCAAATTTGTAATGTTTATTGACACATAATGGGAATGCTGGCTATGGAAAAATGGTTGTCGTTTTTTACAGTCTTATTCAAGCATGTTAAAAATGAGCATCAAAACACAATGCCATCTTATTTGGAAATTATAAAAAATCGAGCGAAGGACTCAATGCATGAGTTAGGTGGGAAGGAGGATATTATAAATAAATAAAATATACTTCATCGCTGAGAGCTTGCCACAAATAAATAATTGTTTAAAACCCATCAATACAATCATTGCTATCGACAAAGAAGACAGGAGGAAGCCTCTTGCAACTGGTTTAGTGACAGCTCTTGTTCCTCGTACTCGTGTTTTCTGAAATTAATAGGCTGACTGCGGCTGAGTTTCTCGACCGATGCAAGAGTATCCCCCTCACTGATCACCGGAACTGGTGATACCAGCCCAGAGAGGATTTTGTCGGGGCTTACCTCTTCTCCAATCAACTATTGAAAGCGGAAAATATGTTCATAGTCAAAATAGCTATCTTTTTTTGTTATACGTCGTAACATTCAATGAATGATATCGCCACTAAAACTAAGGCATCCCAAAAAACACTCGTATAGTTCTGACGAAACTAGGTCCTCGCCAGAGTGATCTGGAACCCAGAGGGGTGAGTGTGTAATCACCATTTCGGACCAATTTCTCTTTGTGGCCATTCATATTTCAACAAGTCATTGCATGAAATATATTTCATGCTATCCACTTACCGTAATTCATTTGAACGCGTCCATAAAAGGTTTCAAATGATACCACGGGGAACACAAAGTGCAAATAATTGCATCTTAATAATTTTATGAAGTACATTGACTTCTTGCGAGCGAGAAACTTTCAACAAAAACCAACACTAGGAAACAAATAAACAATATCGTTTAGCTCAGACCTTGTTTTGCCGTCATTAAAAAAGTACGACAACTCGAGTAGTTTAATCCAAGTACGTGTAAAGACAACCCGAACTTGTTCAAAACCACAATGGGTTTCCTTCAAGAGTGATACAGAATTAAACAATCATAGACAATGTGTAATCACGGCAAAAAATACGATGACTGTTGAGTCTTGCTGATGACACTCATTTTTTAATAACCTATACAAGGGCTTAAGAGTCTTTTGGCTTGTCCCTGAGCTGTTCTTCGACCCACGCTGCCACGCGGCCATGTTGTGTGTTTTCCACTCGGTATTTGTTTGCAGTGAACGTACATAAAACCAGAGTGCAATATAATGAAATTTATTAAACCTTCCCACCCGAGAACACACTAAAGAAGTGCATTCATAACATCCAAAATGGATCGCAACAATGTCTTCAATTCTTAACTGCTCAGAGTTTCATCAAATTAGATAGCAGGAAGGACGCCTGATATAATTGCAGAGCTGAATGCCTAATTCTTTAGCAGGTGAAAGTCCTAAGTACCAAGATTGATTATTCATTCATGGCAGACCAAGGATTATTTGAACTTGAGATATACAAATTTGGACCACGGTTGTGCGCCTGTCCCATCCATCGCCCCATCTCGACCTAAGCTGTGCCAGTTAGTTTATATATGCAGGCCTGTGTAGTCCTCTTTGCCCCATCCATCGCCCCATCTCGACCTAAGCTGTGCCAGTTAGTACACATATGCAGGAATGTGTATTGCTCCTGCCCCATCCATCGCCCCATCTCGACCTATGCTGTGCCAGTTAGTTTATATATGCAGGCCTGTGTAGTCCTCGTTGTCACATCCCTTGCCCCATCTAACCCAAAGCTGTGCGAGTTTGAAGACATATGCAGCGCTGTGTAGTCCTCGTTGTCACATCCCTTGCCCCATCTAACCCAAAGCTGTGCGAGTTTGAAGACATATGCAGGCCTGTGTAGTCCTCGTTGTCACATCCCTTGCCCCATCTAACCCTAAGCTGTGCGAGTTTGAAGACATATGCAGCCCTGTGTTGTCCTCGTTGTCACATCCCTTGCCCATCTCTTCCCAAGCTGAGCTTGTTAGATTCGCCCCTGAACCCATTCCTTATCTCCAATCAACCAAGTCTGAACCTTCACCTTTCCTAAAGGGGGGTAGGGCTAGGGAAGTGTTTGTCGAGGAGGATGGCAAAGATGGCAAAGAGAGCTATCGTCGAGAGCACCAATTAGTAAATGAAGCCCAGAGAGCAATGCTATCGTCGAGAGCACCAATTAGTAAATGAAGCCTAGAGAGCAATTCGGAAAGAAGTGTCTGTGCCTGGACTGTTTGCCTAAGGATAGGAACTTCTAACACTTATTAGGGCCGATGTTGCTGAAGAGGGATGAAAACCGTGAAATGCTGTGTGATTGGGCCACGCTGTGGCCGGGATAACAATCTTGGAAGTCAAGATCTTAGGGATTAGGATATTTGGACTTAACACGTTGTGGATTAAGGTCCTGGGATTTCAGATAATGGGGATTAAAATCTTGGAAATTGAGATCTTGGGGATGTTGATCTTAAGGATTAAGATATTGAAGACTAAGATCCTGGAGATTAAGATCAACAGCTCTTCTGCTGCAAAAACTTGTGGTATCATTGTACGCGGAAAAGGTCAGAACAAAGGTGGCGTTTAATAGTATAGGCTGGTGTTACAGTACGCGGTAAAGGTCATAACAAAGGTGGCGTTTAATAGTTTAGGCTGGTAATATTATCCGCGGTTAAGGTCAGAGAAATGGTTCGCACTACTTCACACGGAGTGTGACTGTTTGTTACTCATAGGATGGGTCATGCAATGGCCAGCTATAAGACTTTTACCACGAGGCTAGTGCTTTTGTATGCGGTTATGACACCGTTTGTTGAGTTTATCTGAAGGTAGGTTACTGCAAATGATTGTGGAATTATATATGTATGCATGTATGTATGTATGCAAATATAGGGTGTTCAAGAATTCCAATAACAAACGTTAATATAAGGTTGGGTTAGGCAAAAGAACATTTTTGGCAAACAAATTTTTTCGTCAAATAACGCTACTCCAATATTTATTACATATGTCGCTTTTTATCATCAAGTAAGTGACATGGAGAAAAATAAATAAAGTGTTTTATCTGATCTAACGCTAAATCTCTCTGAGATTGTGACCCACTAGCTCCGCAAGGCCGGTTTAGTATCGTCCGCGCATAAAGAGGTCTTATATCCCACCTACTCCAGCAAGACAGGTGTGTTATTTTTCATCATATTGCAGACTCTCTTCAACTCCATGAAGGACGGATCGGCCGCTCGACGGAGTTGAGCTGGAATGAATGCATTTGAAAGGTTGCTTTTGATCATTCAAGTAGTTCGTTTGATCTGGGAAGCCCGTGTGGAAGATTTGACTTATAATAAACTCATTGTTAGGCAATGGAACTGAAAGATTCATGAATAACAACACAATGAATCAGGTGGACACGAGTATGGGCTTGGCTTTAGTGACGCGACGAATACAATCCTGATAGGCAATCAGTACTTTTTGGATGCATTTGATAGGAATTACAATCGGCAGGGTCCCAGCCCCATCTTCTATATTATTCAATCCATCTGATCTTGGATACCTCAAACATTAATTTAGCCAGAGTCAATCATCTATACTTTATCAATCCATCTGAACTTAGGTACCTCTACCATCAAGTGAGCCTCAGTTCAATCATCTATACTTTATCAATCCATTTGACCTTAGTTACCTCTACCATCAATAGGCCCCGCTCAATTTTCATACTTTATTCGTCCATCAATCTCTCCGATCAATCAAACGCGAACATCTCTCCCGACTTGCCTAATTGAATAGTCCATTCTCTATGACTGTGACCAGTTTCATAGCCCCGACTTGCATTGGGCGAAGTGACCTGAAATTCAGACCTCGACGAAGACCACCAAACTGTGATGAAAAAATACTTTGTGATAATGAAGAGTTCCTTTCACGATGCCACGGTTGGCGTTGGTATTTTCCGCTTAGGTTTAGGAAATGGAATCATCTTAAGACATACTAGAAAATACCTTGCACGGACACTCGACCCACGGAGGGGAATACCTTGATGAAAAAAATAACACAACCACCGCGTAGAACACCCGATGCTTGAACCTCTCGTGATTATATAAACAAAGATGTTTAATCATATATATGAGGCTTCATGAAGGGAACATTCAACATTAAAATTATCATTCTTCTTAAACGCACTCTGAAGCTGCATAGTCACGGTTAAACATCTCGGAGTACTAACCGTACCAGTGGGTGACGCTTTTTGTAAGTCATTACCGAGTACTCACCGTCTTAATCTCACTCGCTAACTAGTATTCACCGTCTTAGTCACCATCACTACTGGTACCCGCGTCTCACTGGATCAAGCATATTATCACCCTACAATTAGCACTCACCGTTTCAGTCTCACTTTCCTTCCTATAATACTCACCGTCTCAGTCTCACTCACTGCCGAGTATTGAACGTCTTAGCCTCACTCACTAGCCACTACTCACCATGTCTGCGGGGCGGGTGAGGCTCAGGGCTGAGTAAGGATGACTCTCTCATGAGTCAGTGTGAGGTGGAATATCTCTCGTCTAAACTTTAGAAGAAGTCACAAGAATTAAACCTGCTGGGCAGAACTTTTTTTCTGTATTTATCCAGATCTTGACCCCAGTGTTTATATGACTCTTGATGAAGATACAATGGTTCAAAATACTGATGTGGTTTCCTGCATCACATCCATCCCGTTCCAGTTCTAGAATTGGCTTATAGTTTATTTGTTCCTACTTCATCATAACACCGTTGCTGGGTTGGGCCAATTTGAATCTTGAACGAATGAATCACTATTGAAGTTTCCTCTCTTAAGTTTTAGTCATTTCATCGTCCGTTACTTTCAAGTATGATGAATTTCCAATGATAGACAACAAAAATTATACCATACCAACCACTGACGTAGAGTAGATCGAAATATAGGGTAGGTTTCTCTGCGAAAACGACAACAATTTCGTTGCTTGGCACCTCTGTGGCTTCGTTGTCAAAGATTCGAAGGTGGTTTCTACCCAGAAATGCATATAACCTTGGTTTCCTGCCAGCAGTACCTAGGATGACAATGTTATCTAAAATTTATCGTAACAAATACAACCTCTAGTTTATATACCACCCTGGGATAAGTGACGAAAAACTACATAAGTATCCTAGCCAGTTTTTCCATGACATGAGAACATTGAAATTCCTAAATAAACAATTGAGTCAACATCAAATACCGTGGCCTGTACTCATAATCACAATAACAATAAAGTCGTTTACTCACGAGATGACTCGTGGTATTCTGGGGTCTTACAAATTATTTCCTAGTTCTATAATACACAAGAAATTCAGGGTACAATTGTATTGAGTAGTGTACTTGGTTAGACATAGGACTTGCTAGTTCTATGGAGCAAATGAGTACTTTCGTGCGCCCGCCAACGGCTGAGAAAATCTAGGAGACTAGATTTTCGATATATTTTATGTCAGTCTCGTCATATGGTCGGGATGTATGTGCGTGTTGCAATCTCTAGAGGTGTTTCTTTTCATCCTGAGGCATACCACAATGAATGCGTTACACGGAACAGATACAAAATGACAAACACGGGCGCACATGAATCAAATACACACATGAATCATAGACGCACATGTTTGAAAAACGCACATGTGTCAGAGACGCACACAAATTAAAGACACTTATGAATCAAAGACGCATGTGAATCAAGACGCACATGAATCAAAGACGCACATGCGTCAAAAACGCACATACATTAGAGACGCAAATGAATAAACGACGCACATGAATCAAAGACACACAAAAATCATAGACGCACATGTGTAAACGACGCACATGAATCAAAGACGCACATGAATCAAAGACGCACATGAATCAGAGACGCATATGAGTCAGAGACGTACATGTACCAAAGACGCACATGAATCACAGACGCACATGAATCAAAGACGCATATGAATCAAAGACGCATATGAATCAAAGACGCACATGTATCAAAGACGCACATGAATCAAAGACGCACATGAATCACAGACGCATATGAATCAAAGACGCATATTAATCAAAGACGCACATGTATTAACGACGCACATGAATCAAAGACGCACATGAATCAAAGACGCATATGAATCAAAGACGCACATGAATCCAAGACTCACAAGAATCATAGACGCATATGAATCAAAGACGCACATGAATCAAAGACGCACATGAATCAAAGACTCACATTTGTCAAAGACGCACATGAATCAAAGACGCACATGTGTCAAATACGCATATGAATCATAGACATGGGTCAAAGACCCTTTTCACTCCATCTTATTGCGTCCATCGTCTCAAATCTGGCCGCTCGCTTCTCGATGTATTTGTAGGCCGGCTTGCGTACAGATAAAAACCAGCATGTTGAGAAACGTTTCTACAAAGAGGCAGAAAATGCTGGGTCATAGCCAGAGGCAGGCTACGGAAGAGCCTATATTTGCTGGATATTTATACACCCTATTTTAGAACGAGTTCGTCTTGTATACACACATTTCATGGAAATTTGTTATTTCTATTTGCCGTAAAAATAAACACTACCTGTTTATATTCATGATTTCCGGGAAGCCTTCTTGCTCCGATTTCGAGTTATAAATACCATGCTACCGTCATTTGAAGAGCGCCTTTTGTCAGATGGAGATTGAGCGGCCTGAAACTGGAGGAGGTTGAGTTGCCAATAACTGGAGCGGCATGATACTAGAGGAGATTAAATTGCCATGGACTGGGGCGGTATTCGACTCATTGTTCAAGGATCTTGCTACCTTTCAGGATTGACAGCGCCCTGGTTGATCTCGGACAGGAAGAAGCATAGACAACATGGAATCTGTTATGCAAAACGTCGTTTGTACTACCAGAAAATCCAACGAGCTTCAAATTTCTTTAAAAACTTTGTGGGGCTTACTAAAAGAAGATCCAATGTCTTATCAGTATAGCAGTTAGCTGGTGCAGAAGATTGGTCACAACGATGGTGGGAAAAGGCTAAAATTTGCTGTATCATTTGCTAAAGTCTGTCAAGAGGACAATACAATTTCTTCGATGACGATGAGAGATGAAGCACAAACAAAACTACTGATATTGGAGAGTAGAAGCACCGCCAGTACCACACGAAAAGGAGTCACATCAACAACGGTTAGCTGTGTGGTGCGGAATTAGGCATGGCCGTATAATTGGGCCTTATTTCATTGAAAACGCAGCCGTCTTTACAGGGACAGTCAATGGAGAAAGATACCGACACATGCCCCGTACATTCATAACATCCACTGTTAGGCAAATGTGCAATCGTCACGAACTGTGGTTTCTAAAGGATGGAGCAACTTGCCACACAGCCAATAAAACCATGGAGGCGCTGCATGAAATGTTTGACAATAACATATCCCGTCTATCTGCACTCGCCTGGCCACCAAGATCACCGGACCTAACTGCTCCATACCAGTTTCTCTGGGGATATCTAATGGAAAGAGTGTACATCAATAACCCAGGGACGGTGAAATTTTTTTGAAGGAAAACAACAGACGAAAGCTTCTTGATATTAATCCTCCGATGCTAAGTGCCGTGATGGACAGTGCTCTTCTAAGAGCTTGCTCGTGCATTGCTGTTGAAGGGCAACTCCTATTAGTTGGCATCTTACACAGTTGGTTCATCTCAAACTCATAGTTTTGAACTTGTGATTGGTGTCAATGGAATTTGTGTACTATCCATTTAATGCGTTACATTTACTTTTCAGGCGAGGAACCTATTTATGGAAAATCCTGTGTGTAGCGAACCAACAATTGAAGTTGAGTTGGTTAGGAATCTAAAGTTCAGTGACGCCGGTTATGGTGTAAAAAACAGAAAAATAGTTTATGGAAAATACAGTTGAAGTGAGGTCTTTAACACCGTTAGTGGTTGATCAACGTCCAACGTTAGTTCTTGATTGACGTGCAACGGTAGTGACTGATATAAATATAACGTTAGTTCTTGATTGACGTACGGCGTCAGTTGTAAATTGACGTACTGCGTTAGTTGTTAATTGACGTATAGCGTTAATTGTTGATTAATGTAATGTATCGACGTCGGTTGTATAAATGCATACATATAATAGAACAATAAAAGAAATTCCGTTCCCGTTGTTGTTGCTGTAGCAATATTCATTTATAACGATGATACTTTAGAACGCTCGAGAGGAGAGGCAGCTTTAATTAATAACGATGATACTGTAGAACGCTCGACAAGAGACGCAGCTTTAATTAATAACGATGATACTTTAGAACGCTCGACAAGAGACGCAGCTTTAATTAATAACGCTGATACTGTAGAACACTGTACATGAGAGGCAGCTTTATTAATAAAGATGATACTGTAGAACGCTCGACAGGAGAGGCAGCTTTAATTAATATCGATGATACTTTAGAACGCTCGACAGGAGAGGCAGCTTTAATTATTTGTGATGGAACATTTTCGTTTGGTCCACAATTTCTCTTGAATCGAACAATCCAGCTTACTGGATATCGTTTGATTGAACAAGTTCATGATCAAATCAATGCAACGTATGCATTATTGCATATTTGTTATTGTACGTGAAAAAGTCATCAAAGATATTTCCTAAATCAACACACATTGATGATGTCAACTCTACATAAATCAGCTCGGGATGAAAAACTTCATCAACCCAATAATATGTATACCCTCTCCTCGTATAAAGGCAATGGAAAATCGCTCAATGATCAAGCAGTCATAGTACTGAGGGACCTAATACATGTGTTCATGACCCACTTTGCTTATTCAGCGGTGTTACTCGTATTATTGCGCTTTACTTTGAAGGAAGAGGTGTTACACATTCACGATCTTAATAACCGATTAGGATTGAATGACCTGATTCTTTTTTGAACGTAATTATTTTCGATAATTAGTCAGGGAAAGAGTGGATACTTTCCAGTTTATATATTGAACAATCGTCTACCCATTTCTAGTGTCATGTATTTGCATACTTATCAAATCTTTTCAGTGCTGATGGACGTTCCATCAGTTGTTCAGAGTGAACGTCGTTCAATCAGTTGTTCAGTGTGAAGGACGTTCTATCAGTAGCTCAGTGTGAAGGAACTTCAATCAGTAGTTCAATGTGAAGGACGTTCTATCAGCAGCTCAGTGTGAAGGACGTTCTATCAGCTGTTCAGTGTGAAGGACGTTCTATCAGCAGCTCAGTGTGAAGGACGTTCTATCAGTAGCTCAGTGTGAAGGACCTTCAATCAGTAGTTCAGTGTGAATTACGTTCTATCAGCAGCTCAGTGTGAAGGACGTTCTATCAACAGCTCAGTGTGAAGGACGTTTCATCAGTAGTTCAGTGTGAAGGACGTTCCATCAGCAGCTCAGTGTGAAGAACATTCTATAAGTAGCTCTCTGTGAACGACCTTCAATCAGTAGTTCAGTGTGAAAGACGTTTTATCAGCAGCTCAGTGTGAAGGGCATTCAATCAGTAGTTCAGTATGGAAGACGTTCAATTGGTAGCTTAGCGTGAACGACGTTTATCAGTGTTTCAGTGTGAAAGACTTCTATCTAAATTTCAGTGCGAAGAACTTTCGGTCAGGAGCTCAATGTGAACTGCGGTCTATCAGTAGTTCTGTGTGAAAGGTGTTCAATTTTCTCAAGATGAAATGGAAGGATATCAATTGCAAATGATATGGAGCATCGCATGTGTACTCAATGAATGGGATAAAATGCCGCTAGAAATAGTCGAAGAAGGTTTTTGGATTTCCAATTAGCTCTGTAAATTTAATCAACTTCATAATGAAATGTTCGATTTCATTTGCATGTGCCGAGCAAACGAAAACTGCTTGTTCAGCACCGTCATAAACAGTCGGAGGCTAAGGCAAATCTATCGCAACAGTGATCGACCGAAGCGTGTCTCGTGACGTCGCTTTGGTCTGCACCTTACTACGTCGCTTGGTCTGCACCTTACTACGTCGCTTTGGTCTGCACCTCACTACGTCGCTTTGGTCTGCACCTTACTACGTCGCTTTGGTCTGCACCTTACTACGTCGCTTTGGTCTGCACCTCACTACGTCGCTTTGGTCTGCACCTCACTACGTCGCTTGGTCTGCACCTTACTACGTCGCTTTGGTCTGCACCTTACTACGTCGCTTGGTCTGCACCTTACTACGTCGCTTGGTCTGCACCTCACTACGTCGCTTGGTCTGCACCTTACTACGTCGCTTGGTCTGCACCTTACTACGTCGCTTTGGTCTGCACCTCACTACGTCGCTTTGGTCTGCACCTTACTACGTCGCTTGGTCTGCACCTTACTACGTCGCTTGGTCTGCACGTTACTACGTCGCTTGGTCTGCACCTTACTACGTCGCTTTGGTCTGCATCTTACTACGTCGCTTTGGTCTGCACCTTATTACGTCGCTTGGTCTGCACCTTACTACGTCGCTTTGGTCTGCACCTTACTACGTCGCTTGGTCTGCACCTTTCTACGTCGCTTGGTCTGCACCTTACTACGTCGCTTGGTCTGCACCTTACTACGTCGCTTTAGTCTGCACCTTACTACGTCGCTTTGGTCTGCACCTCACTACGTCGCTTTGGTCTGCACCTTACTACGTCGCTTGGTCTGCACCTTACTACGTCGCTTTGGTCTGCACCTTACTACGTCGCTTGGTCTGCACCTTACTACGTCGCTTTGGTCTGCACCTTACTACGTCGCTTTGGTCTGCACCTTACTACGTCGCTTTGGTCTGCACCTTACTACGTCGCTTGGTCTGCACCTTACTACGTGTACTATCGTCAGTGCAATTGGCTTCGTATGCACGATCGTTTACAAGGAATTCGTTCATTTGTCCGTATTATAGAAACTAAATTGTTGATGGATACGAACAGGTGCACCATTCCATATA
>SDVV010011534.1:0-15807 GCA_016164225.1 Gammarus roeselii | reverse complement strand
TCCAGCTATTCAGCTGTTTCGAAAAGGTTGGTCTATAATATAGAAATATTCTATCTCTTTCAGTTTCTTCTTACCGGCTCTTTTTGTGGGACAAAATCGGCCGATTTTGGGCCAGTATCCAGACATCGCCGTCCGCATCACATCCGTGCTGGACTTCATCAACGCCGCTACCACCAACATCGCCTATGATTACGGGGGCGCTGCAGTACCTGGTCTCTGGGCTATACTGAATTCCTTACTTAACTTCTAGCGGCGCAAGGGGTTAGCCCCCTGTCATGCTAGCCATCAAACGGTGGGAAAGAATAGCATCCTGTCATGCTGGTCATCAAACGGTGGGAAGAGCTAATGACATGCAATGCCGGCCATCAAGTGGTGAACTGCACTTCCATGCTGGCCATAATGTGGCGGTATCATTCCTTGCTGGCCATCAAACAGCGGCATCCTTGCATGCTGGCCATTAAGCGGCGGCAGCCTTGCCTGCTGGCCATAAAGCGACGAAATCCTTCCATGCTGGCCATCAAGCGGCGGCATCCTCGCATGCTGGTCATAAAGAGGCGGCATCCTTCCAAGCTGGCCATCAAGCGGCGGCACCCTTCCATGGTGGCTATCAAGCGGCGGCATCCTTCCATGCTGGCCATAAAGTGACGGAATCCTTCCTTGCTGACCATCGAGCGGCGGCCTCCTTCCATGCTGGCCATCGAGCGGCGGCATCTTTTCATGCTGACCATTGAGCGGCGGCATCCTTCCATGCTGGCCATCGAGCGGCGGCATCTTTCCATGCTAACCATCGAGCGGCGGCATCCTTCCATGCTGGCCATCAAGCGGCGGCATCTTTCCATGCTGGTCATCAAGCGGCGGCATCTTTCCATGCTGGCCATAAACCGGCGGCATCTTTGCATGCTGGCCATAAAGCAATGAAATCCTTCCATGCTGACAATCGAGCGGCGGCATCCTTCCATGCTGACCATCGAGCGGCGGCATCCTTCCATGCTGGCCATCAAGCGGTGGCATCCTTCCATGCTGGCCATCAAGCGGTGGCATCCTTGCATGCTGGCCATCACGCAGCGGAATCCTTCCATGATGACCATCGAGTGGCGGCATCCTTCCATGCTGACCATCGAGCGGCGGCATCCTTCCATGCTGACCATCGAGTAGCGGCATCCTTCCATGCTGGTCATCAAGCGGCGGCATCCTTCCATGCTGGCCATCAAGCGGCGGCATCCTTGCATGCTGGCCATCAAGCGGCGGCATCCTTCCATGATGACCATCGAGTGGCGCCATCCTTCCATGCTGACCATCGAGCGGCGGCATCCTTGCATGCTGGCCATCAAGCGGCGGCATCCTTCCATGATGACCATGGCAGCGGTAATAATGGGACGTCTTTACTTTGTTTTTCACTTGCGCTTCAAACAGGACGTCTTATACAAAATTCCACTTAGAAATATGCTTTACATCAAAAAAGACTCTCAACATTTTAATTGCCCTAATTAACACCGGAACACATGGACTGGTAAAAAGAGGTAACAAAAAACCTGATCTGATAGTTTCTCAGCCGCAAGAAACACGCACATGTTGACGCACTTTGACTCAGGGTCTTTTGTTCATTATTTTGCTCATGGGAGTCCGGTCTGGTACTATCATTCTGCGTCAGTGCGCTTACTGAACCAAAGTAACCATGTTGAGATGATTTTTTTTTGCCCCCTTCTGGCTGTAGCTTCTGCTTGAAGCATGTGCAAGTACAAATAATGTATACTTTATTTAATTGAAATCTGTCATTTAATCTACATTTATTTATTTAAAGTTGATGTTAATAAGGTTAGATTAAATGCATAGACTATTTATGTGTAGGCCTGTGTATAGGGTAAAATTGTGAAGACATTCCTCCATATCCCTGCCACATGACATCTGCTCTCAGAACAGCATTGACAAATATTCTCCTGGTTAGGTCTGCCATCTTGCCTTGAAAGAGAGGGTGCATTACAGTGCTGGACGGTATGCATTCATTCTGTTTCATACGATACCCAATGTGGATCCTCCTTACATTTTCTTCACTGTCAAATACTTTACGACGTTCTTTGTTATTGAATGTTGCTTGGTCTATAGGTAATATCAATTGTTATTAAACGCTGTGTTTAATATTGTTATTTAACATTACTTGTTATATAGGTGTTATCAATTGTTATTTAATGTTGTGGTTAATGTTGTTATTTAATGTTACTTGGTATATAGGTGTTATCAATTGTTATTTAATGTTGGGGTTAATGTTGTTATTAATTGTTACCTGGGATTTAGGTAGTATCAATTGTTATTTAATGTTGTGGGTAATGTTGTTATTTAATGTTACATGGTATTTAGGTAGTATCAATTGTTATTTAATGCTGTGGGTAATGTTGTTATTTAATGTTACCTGGTATTTAGGTAGTATCAATTGTTATTTAATGCTGTGGGTAATGTTGTTATTTAATGTTACATGGTATTTAGGTAGTATCAATTGTTATTAAATGTTGTGGGTAATGTTGTTATTTAATCTTCCCTGGTATTTAGGTAGTATCAATTGTTATTTGATGTTGTGTATTTGATATCAAATGTTATTCAATGTTAAATGATTTTCTCATATTGAAAAGTAAATCGCTAAACTTTTATCTCAATTGATCAACATTGTTACGCATTTGTTAATGTTGAATGCTTGTTAACCTTGACAGCTTATTTAAACCAGTTCAGAAATTAAGATGATTGTTTACGCGCGCAAATAGAGTTTTACTAAATGGGTATTAGAAAAAGGAGGCAATGAATGGTATCAAAACTAATATTTAATGGAAATGCTGGATGGGCTGCTGAACACCACAATTAGAGTATGGAGAGTGTTATGCATGTTCCCTGTGGGTGGTGTGTACCCTGTGGGTGGTGTTGATCTGATTCCCTGTGGGTGGTGTTGAAATATTTATTTCATCGCCCATCCAATGAAGGGCAACATTAAAATCTCCAGAATATCACATTTCACACTGAGAGGTAGTTAAAGTTTTAAATAAGGTTTGGAAACAGCGAACAAATTTGCTTAGATTGCTGTTTTTAACCCATAGAGATGTTGTTTGAGTGTGGACTGATTGGAACACCAACTTTGAACCGAAGAAGGGAGCGCACCACAGGGACGCGACCATTTCCGTGCAATTTCCTTACGACATGGAAATTAATGTATCTTTGAGGAACATTGAATTTCCCACAAAATTGAACAGATATATTTGTGTGACAGTTTTAATCAATAAAATATAATAAATATGATAAAATGATGCCAGTTCGGATGATATGGGGCCGCTCATGTAGGAAGAATCTATCCGTGTCACGAGGATACAAATAATCAACTAAAAGGACACAAAGTAAGGTTCATGCAACGAAACTCAGAACATCATAGACAAATGTATAAATTATTAATCAAAGTTGTGGTACGAACCATGACGTCACACAATCGAAGACCTAATCGAATATCAGTCGTGCGGACTTTCGTTTGACGGTGAACAGATTGCGGTAGATTAAAGAAAAATCTCGCCATCATGAAAAAGCGTTGAATAAAAATATTTTAAGAACTTCGAGACTCACGAACACGAAAAGAAACTGGGCAGTGCGAACTAAAATATGCGATGATTCATCAAGTTCATAATTAATAATTTTTGGCGAGATATTAGTATTTTATTAATAATAGATTCGCACAATTCATTGTTGATGCAAAATAACACTGGAAAAGGAATACATACTAAATTCAACTATGCGTTGATAGTTTTTTTCCCCTTCGGTAAAAATTAACTAAGTACTGTTTTTTATGCAATGTACTTACAGTATGATAGTTTTTTTATTGTGTACATGGCTGTACGTTCTTTATTAAATGAATACATTTCAATTTCTATCCGGATCTCACTACATTGCAAAAAAAAATAAGAGATCCGATGAGAAGGTATCAAGTGATATGTACACATATCGTCACGTTATGTTTCTGATACCATCATTAAGTAAAGAAAAATGTTAATGAGACACGAACTGCAATAACCTATGTTATAAAATATGGCACTTTATTAATCGAATTACCATCTACAACGCACGTATCTATTGTGCCCTACAAACGGGAGTCTATTTAATTTATAAAAAATAATCAGTTGTGTGAAGACTTCATATTAATAAGTGTGAATTAATTAGATATCGCACGTGTGGGGGTGTACGGGAAATAGGGTGAGTTGTTTTTACCGTCGGCCACTTCCTTCGTGGGGAGGCGGACTTGGATCTATGTCCAGGCCTCATTATAATGCGGACTTGGATCTATGTCCAGGCCTCATTATAATGCGGACTTAAATCTATGCTCAGGTACAGCTTCGTATAGTCCGGTGTGTTATACAAAAGCGATAAGCTTTTTAAGGTAGGTTGGGTCAGTGAGTAGGCTTTGTAGATTGCACGGGGGATTTATGAGCGCTCGTCGGGCTGCCGCGAGTGCGTTGCAATCCATCATTAAGTGTTTCACGCTGATAGCCACTTGGTGGCAAAAGGGGCAAGGTGGCGCGTTTGGTCCTGTGTCGACTTCCATCAGGTGGTTATGAGTTATCCACGTATGTCCCGTGCACAAGCGGTTGATGAACACTTGGTCTTTTCTGTTGGTGAATATCGTTTCCCATTCTCCGACTGATGGTTTGACTGAAAGCATTTTTTGTCCACTCTGTTGCCACATTTTATCCCATTGAGATATTATATGGGAGTTGAAAATAAGGAACCCGTCCCGGTAATGTATTGCAAAAAACTGTTCTTGGTGGTAGATGCCAGTTTTGCAAGCGAGTCAGCAAGTTCGTTTCATCTTATTCCCGCGTGTCCGGAGATCCAGCAGAATTCCACTGCCTGTCCCGTCTCGAACATCACAAAGAGATCGTGCTGCATTTTACGTAGAACCGGATGTTCGTAGTGCAGTGTTTTAAGCTGGGTGAGGACACTCAGACTTTGGAAAAACGACGTATTTGAGGCAGCGATCTGTTTTGGCAATAGAGATGGCTAGTTCGAGTGAGAGGAGCTCCGCAGAAAATACGGAGGCCTCTTGTAGGAGGGTGGCTGAGAGTGGGATGTTCCCGTACACAGCGGCGGCTTCCTCTACGTCCGCGGTTTTGAAGCCGTCAGTGTATATATGGCGGTGTTTCAAATATTCTTCCTCAAGTAGTCTTAGGAATTCCTGCCGGTACGCGTTTGTTGGAGTAGTTGCTTTAGGGTACACTTGCAGGTCTAGGTTGACCGGTGGTAGGTTGATCATCCATGTTAGTGTGTTAATTTGAAGAATTCGGTAGGAGAATGAAGGCTTAATAGCTTTACGATTGATGTTCAGCGAGGTCGGCAGGCTGTCAACACGTAGGGAAAACGGTGGGCATATATCCTTTTTAGCCGCGAAATGGCGCTAATCGGATATGTTGGTGATGTGACTGATTGCCGGGTTGTTGATTAGACTTCTAGTCTTAAAATAGTTTAGTAGCAAAAGTTTTTCTCGCCGGAGCGGAAGTGGAAGTTCGTTAGCAAGCACGTTAAGGGATTCGATTGGGGTGGAGCGGAAAGCGCCGGTTGTGATACGCAAAGCATTGTTTGCGATGGTCGAGAGAGGGTCGAGAGTAGTTTTGGCTGCAGATCCGTAGACAACGGCTCCGTAGTCCATGCGCGATCGTATTATTGCTCTGAACAACGTCATTCCGGTGTCTATGTCGGCACCGAACTTCAGGGTTGTTACCGATTGGATGAGTCCCGTCGACCTTTTTCATCGAGTCGTCAAGGCTGCAATGTGGGGTCGCCACGTGAGTTTAGGGTCCCACACAAGACCCAGGAATTCTAGAGGGATGTTGTGCAGCGTTAGGGCTGGTTTCAGGTGTAAACCGGGCACAAGAGTAAAGCGCATGCTTTTAGTTTTACGTATATTGATGTCTACGTATATTGATGCGAGCAGTCTTTCGTCTCGGGGAAGAATGTCGGCTAACTAATCGATTTTGAGGATAAAAAGAGTGACACTGAGGACGCTTCCCTGAGGGACGCCCATTACTTGCGAATATGACGAAGACCGAGTGTTGCCAACCTTGACACTGAAGGTGCGGTTTTGTAGAAATTGGTGGATGAAAAGTGGTAGGTGACCTCTCAAGCCTTTACGCTGGAGATCCTTCATGATCCCGTATTTCCACGTAGTGTCGTGTACTTTTCCAACGTCGATAAATATGGAAACCAACATGTTCTCTTCTGACGAAGGCCTGTCTAATGTCTGATTCTAATCGTACGAGGTGGTCCGTTGTTGAGTCACGCTTATGGCCACCGCACTGGATGTTGTTAAGGCCTGCATGCATTTCAAGGTAGTCGACTAGGCGTGAGTTTATCATTTTTTCCTTAGTCTTACATAGGACGCTAGTTAGGGCAATGGGACGATAGTTATGTGGGTCGCTGTGACATTTTCCGGGTTTGGGCATCGGGATAATTACGGATTCCCGTCATTAATTGGAAAATAATGAATTTGAATACAACGTATTGAACACATTTAATTAGAAGGTGCTTCAGAGTGTTGTTAGGAAGGTGTTTGATCATATTGCTGTGCACTCGGTCCAGCTCGGGTAAGGTTTCACGAGTGTGGTCGATAGCATATTGTGATTCATGGAGGGAGAAAGTTTTGTTGTAGAATTCATCATTTGCGGAAGTGAAGTCGATATGCTCACTTTTTCTCAGGATCTTTTCCCTTTGGAAAGAAGCCGTATAATTTGTTGATTGTGATATTTGGCTGAAAGTCTAAGCTAGTTTGTCCGCGATGTCCGCGTGTGAAGAATAGACAGTGTCTCCGTCCGACAGTATGTGGATAGGCCGCTCGGGGCGACCTTGGATACGTCTGATTTTACACACACTTGGGAAAGAGGGGTGTTTTGATTGATTGTATTAACTAATTGGGTCCAGCTTTCTCGCTTCTCCTCCACGCTAAGTTTGCGGAGCACGGCAGTTTCCCTTTTTCAGGTTACTCGGTTCGTGGGGAACGTGCGCAGCGGAAGGCCCCGTACATCCTTCTAGCTGGTCCATTGCTTTTTGTACTTCCGGGCACCACCAAGGTTTTGGGAAAAAGGTTGAGGGTATATATTGGAAAATGCATGCGACAGCTGCACTTTGGAATTTCTCGTATAGATGTATGACAAGGTCGCGCTCTGAAATGTCTTCGGGAAGGCCCCCACATCGTCCCATGCGGCATGTGTCGAGTGTTCCTCCCAGCTGGCTTTCCGGCAGTTGAATCGAAGTTCCTGTGCGTCGGGATTGTTTGGTCGGTTAGTAAGGAGCGATATGATCACTGGGTTGTGATCATTGTCATGTGTTGCAGGCAGGACTCCCCAAACGAGTTGGGAGCTAAAGTGGAGAAACAGATTGAAAAATCGATGGCGGTTTCATTTTCGAGGGTGATCCGTGTGGTTTGTCCGTCGTTGAGAAGGACCAGGTTGCAAGTGTCTATGGTGTTGGCCATTATCACTCCGCTGGGGTCTTTTCTCACGCGTTCCCACACTTCGTGGTAGCTGTTGAAGTCTCCAAGGAGGAGTACGGGATGATGCAGTTGGTTAAGCAGATCGGCCATTAGTGCCTCCGTGAGGTCGTGGTTTCCTGACGAGTAAATAGATACCACTGAACTTGGTCTTGAGATACATATTTTCACTGCGGCAGCTTGGAGTTCTGTTCTCAGAGGGAGGAGGTGATGAGTTATGCTTTGATGAATCATAAGTGCCACTCCGCCGTGTGCAGTCACATTATTGTGACCTTCGCGACGGTTAATGACATATTGAGGGATTGTGAAGGTGACTGTGTCTCGGAGTTTGATCTCCTGGAGCCCTACCACCAAAGGTTTATGGGTGGAGATGAGCGATAGTAATTCATCTTTCTCGCTTCTAAGTCCCTGGCAATTCCATTGAAGTATTGTGTTGTTGTTCATTTTGGATCTGTTCCACGCCCAGATCTTGATGATCTGGAGCGGTCGCGTGGTTTGTAGGAACTTTCGTGTTGTTCGTGTCTATGAGGCGCAGGTGTCTTAGATCGAGAGCGTTGACAGGAGCTTCCTCTTTCTGTAGAACATGATCTCCTAGACTCACTGCGTTCTCGGCTGTGAGTGCTTTTGAAGGCAGAGGAGAACGAGGGAGTACGATCTATGTGTTTGCTTCTTGAGCGAGTGCATTTTT
This sequence comes from Gammarus roeselii, assembly GCA_016164225.1. Classification (NCBI taxonomy): domain Eukaryota; kingdom Metazoa; phylum Arthropoda; class Malacostraca; order Amphipoda; family Gammaridae; genus Gammarus; species Gammarus roeselii. The sequence goes on along the minus strand of SDVV010011534.1, from coordinate 7,615 downwards.
CTTTTATGGAGGGTTTTAAAAACATTATTATGGGCTGAGTAGTAGTCGTTGGGATATTTGAGTCGAGTGCGGTGCATGGTCGATCAGTGGTTTCGGGTATCAGTTCTTCGTTGGAGATTTTCAACGCGTCCTCGCGCAGGCGATGGTCGTTCTCAATTGTGAGATGTTCTGGTGTCGGGCATGTTAGCTGAGGGTCGAATACCTCACTTTGGTTTTTGCTGGGTGCGATCGCAGTTAAAACGGTCAGAAGTTGTTCAACGCTCTGATCGAGGTAAGCTGTGGTTCGTGGGCCGTTGCTAATATTTTTGCTTCGTGGTGAGAGGGCGTCGTTTACCCCGAGGTCGTCGTCGGAGGAATCTTCGTCTCTTCGCCTTTTGACTTTCGGGTTATTAGACCTCTTCTCGCGGTCGACCGAGGCAGCATCCATCGCAGTGCTCTCCTGGGCACTGGTGGATTCGTTGCTTGGGGCGCCCGTCTCTATTACGAGGGCGGTCGCTGGGCTGGTTGTGGTATTGTTAGTACTGTAGAGGGGTGTTGGGGTCATGGTAATAGGTTGTGTTGACGGTACGCGAATGTCGTCTGGTGGGGTAGATTTGGTTGTAGATTTAACTGCTTAGGCGTAATTCAAATTACGGCAGTTTGGGTTTTCGTCGTAAAAGATTTCGATGGCTTGTTTTCGTGTGACTCTGCGGTCATTTTGTATGATTGTTATTGCTTTTTGGTCCATCTGCTTTGGGCAGTCGCGATCACCTGCCTCATGGAGGCATGAGCAGTGGTAGCAGTTTGGTTGGTGGGCTGTGCAGTCCTGTCGGTCATGCTCGCCAGCGCACCTCTTTCAACGTTCTAGTATGTATGGCTGGTAGTATTTGATGACGTGGCCGTATTCCAGGCATTTTTTGCACATTGCACTCCATGTCGCCACTGGGTAAGTTTTTGATTTTTCCCTGTTCGCCCGGGATTACTATGAATTCCGGTGTGTCACGTCCTGGGAAAGGGATTTGATATGCGGTGGTGTGGATGTTTCGTGGTTTGATCAACTTTGTTAGGAAAACGTTGGTGACGCCGTAATCCTTTGCAAAACATGCTGCAAAAGCACTTAGGTCAGTTTTGAGAGTGTAGTTGGAAGTTTATATAATTCGTCTTGTAGCATTGAAGAACGGATGTATTTCAACAATTACTTTGTGTTTGTCTATTTTGTTAATCTTTTGTACAGCGGATCACCAACGACGTGGTTCGAATCAGAACAGAGATGGTGAAGAAGTTGGAGGACAGAGTGGTTTCGCGTGTTCTGAGATGGATCGGGCACATGGAGAGGATGGATTAAGGGAGATTGGTGAAAAGGGTGATGGATGCGGAGGCAAGTGGTAGCAGGCCTAGAGATAGACCGAAGTTTGGGAGGATGGATGGTGTGAAGCAGGCGTTAGGAAGGAGACAAAATGAATGTGGATGTAGTGAGAGAGCGTGCAATGAACAGGCGTGAGAGAAAAATGGTTGTGAATGATTGATTTAGACGCTGCTCTGATGTGCTTTCCCGCCCTTGGCATCCCGCTGTCGGGACAGTCGTGGGTTGGGAGGCCCGGTCATTATGACACGGCAGGGGTAAACCAGTGAAAACTGTCGGGTCCTGCTGCTGACAACGGATCCTCGGTCTGCACTCGTGACCCAGAGTGTATGCACTCGTGACCCAGACCCTTTAGCGCAAAACGGCTAAGTTGTGTGACTGTGAGCGTATGAGGGTGTGAGGTGGGCCTTGCCGGCGGCCACCCCCCTTTCTGGGGAATGCTGCCTAGTGTCTGTATCTGTATCTTGTATTGCGTTGCTTTGCTCGATATTCACGACGTGGGCTAAATACTTCTTTCCCTGTCGGTTTATGTTTATCGGTCTGCCTCTCAGTTGTTTGGAGAGAGAGTTCATCATGGTGAATGGGTTCGTTGAGGGAGCAACTTTGTTTGCACCGCTATCTACAAGCGTTCTGAGAAAGTGGGTAGGAAATGTTGCTGATCTTCTCTCCTGGGTGGGAGGGTCAGCCTGGGGGGAGCGAAACGCGGCCGCAGCCTTTCGTCGCCCGACTTTATGCTCAGTTTGGTATTGCAAGATTTCCCACTCAAATCTTGTCCTGAGGGCAGTCTCCGTGTCCCGTAGGGTGGCCGTTTACTTCTACGGTAAAAGCAGTGAGATTCTTCGGATGGGCGCGACAAGGGATCTTCCCGTTTACCGTGGTCGTCTTGGAAGCAGTGTGAGCATCTTTGCTTACCATGACAATCTCTGCTCGTGTGTCCGTATTTCTGGCATTTTTTATAGCATCGCATCGGACGTCTTTCGAAGGGTGTAACCTTGGTTTTGACGTCAAAGAAAGGTTTGTCTATGTAGTTAGGTGGGGTTGGGCAATTGAATTTAAGCAGAAGGGCCGTGGTGGTGTTTCTTTTTGGTTTGATTTTTGGTGCGATTTTCGCTTCAATTATACATTCCTCGTATTGGATGAGTCCGGCGATGAACTCGTCGGCTTCATCACTCGGGAGATCCTCGACTGAACTCATGGAAAAAGTTGGGTGTGGTATGATTTTGCAAGGCTTTTCGCATATTCTGTTTTTGGAGAGTATAGTGTCACTCTGAAGTTTTGAGTCTACTTTAATGGTGAAGCTGTCGTCACCGCTGGCGGTGATGTTGAGAATTGGACGGCCAGTCTTGGAGCCCAGTTTTTCTCGTAGTTTATATGGGCAAATATCCGGTCCGCCATTGACATCAAATGTCCTTTTCAAGTGTTCGGGGAATTCGTTGCCGTTGTTGAATAGGTTGTGGTCATAAAACCGAGTGTATTGTCTCCTCTTTACGTTTCTTGGTGTTCGGGCGTTATGAGTTTCGGCTGGGAGGAGAGTGATGTTATCAGAGAGGTCAGAGGCGGAAGCACACGAACAGGCTACGGGTTCCCTGGTCTCTATCCTCTTCATCAGCTCATCTCGAGTTTTGCGAGACGTTCACCGACTTCTCTGGAGGCGCCGAGCAGTCCCCAGTCTCCAGCTCGGGAAGGCCCATCATTTTGCTTATCTTGCCCAAGACACTCTGTTTTCCGATTATATTCGAGTCCAGCTTCGAGAAGCGTTCATTTGCGTCATCGAATACGACCTGAGTCAGGTTTCCTGTCGATGAGGAACTTATGAGGGGTTCGTCATTCTTTTCCGCAGACTGATTTGAGTGTGAGGCTCTGGAGGGGCCGTCAACCCCTCTCCGATAGGTCATGGTTTTGCCCATTGTTTGATCCCCGGCTTCTACTTGGGGTTCTGGGTAATGAAGGTAGGGCCTTCTTTAAATTCAATTTGAAGTGTGTATAAGTATATTTATATACGTTCTTAAAATTAACCTAAATTAACTTAAGTATAATCTTACGACTAGCCTAAAGCTAAAACTTTTTGGTGTACGGTTCTTGTTTTATACGAACTTTTTTTGTAACATTTTCTTTTCTTTTCAAACCCCGGTGTCAGTGGGGGGCTCACCTCTTTGTGCACCGAGGGAGGGTATGTAGCTACAAACTGAAAGGGGGGCCGGTGGAGGGATCTTCTTACTCAAAACATATTTACACAAAGGAACAAATGAAATTTGGTGGTTAACAAGGACACCGCGGGATGGCGGGTGAGCCTGGGATACCTCCAGGGGATATCCCTCTGAGGTGCGTTTTTGCTCTCGATCGAACGAGATGATAGTCGATCTCTCCAATTAAGTTGAGAACTTTAACCTTTACGAAACGATATTCGGTCGCGGAGCGATATTCGGCTTAGAGCGGTGACCGGCTCTTATTTTGAAACAACAAAAAAAATGCTTCTATGCCCATGAAACTTGTAAGCCTAGGAGCTTAGACGCGAAGAACCGTATGCGATGGTGTTTTCGAACTCACTCGTCACTTATTGGTTACGATGCTGCCTCTGCGCAAAGCTTCTCCATTATAATGCGGGCTTGGATCTATGTCTAGCCCTCATTATAATGCGGGCTTGGATCTATGTCCAGGTCTCATTATAATGCGAGCTTGGATATATGTCCAGGCCTCATTATAATGCGAGCTTGGATCTATGTCCAGGCCTCATTATAATGCGAGCTTCGATCTATGTCCAGGCCTCATTATAATGCGAGCTTGGATCTATGTCCAGGCCTCATTATAATGCGAGCTTGGATCTATGTCCAGGCCTCATTATAATGCGAGCTTGGATCTATGTCCAGGCCTCAATAAAATGCGGGCTTGGATCTATGTCCAGGCCTCATTATAATGCGAGCTTGGATCTATGTCTAGCCCTCATTATAATGCGGACTTGGATCTATGTCTACCCTCATTATAATGCGGGCTTGGATCTATGTCTAGCCCTCATTATAATATGGGCTTGGATCTATGTCCAGGCCTCATTAAAATGCGGGCTTGGATCTAAGTCTAGCCCTCATTATAATGCGGACTTGGATCTATGTCTACCCTCATTTTAATGCGGGCTTGGATCTATGTCTAACCCTCATTATAATGTGGGCTTGGATCTATGTCCGGGCCTCATTATAATGCGGGCTTGGATCTATGTCTAGCCCTCATTATAATGCGGACTTGGATCTATATCTACCCTCATTATAATGCGGACTTGGATCTATGTCTAGCTTTTATTATAATGCGGACTTGGATCTATATCTACCCTCATTATAATGCGGACTTGGATCTATATCTACCCTCATTATAATGCGGACTTGGATCTATATCTACCCTCATTATAATGCGGGCTTGGACCTATGTCTAGCCCTCATTATAATCTCTGATGTGCTTATCTTTAACCGCTATAGACGATTTTATTCAAATGTATTTGTTCATTGTAATTATACCTTTTTTTTAATTACAAGATTGAGCCTATTTGAAAATAATGATAACAAAGTCCTTGACCGTGAACAAATAAAAATTAATTTAAAGTAAAGTATATTTGAATGGGAAATAAATACATAAATAACAAGGTAAATTATAAATAAATAGAATGAATTAACAATATCGCCCAAAGCAGCTATACGGCAATCCCGCACTAAAAGCATTCAAGTAGTTTGGGCCAACACAACAACACATCGATCTTTGTTTGGTGCATAACCTTATCATGCGGTGACCTGATATATAGAACCAAAATGGGTGATGTGCAAGCTGATAACAGTAAAAACTAAAACAGTTTTGACGTAATTCCTTACACTAATGACGGATTTTACGACTTTATAGCCAAAGTCATAAGATTATTTTGGTGGTCATGGTATTGTTTGTGAATTAAAATCATGCCAGTAGTGATGTAAGTCATGACATTTACTTGAGTCGCGTCGTTTCGTGGCGTAAGGGGTGGAAGAAAATGCATTCATGGGGAAACTAATAGTGATGATGGCACTGACCAACGCATCATTGATGGAAGTCATCACATTGACAGTGGAAAACGTAAGATGTATAGTTGAAATCACATCATCGAGCGAGGAATTCGTGAATTTTCTTAAAAAACAACCGCTCTGGCATACGTAAATAGTGGTGTGCAGAAAACGCTGCCACGGGTGCAAGGACGCTGCCACGGGTACCAAGCCATGAGAGGTAGTCTTGCCGGGACCAAGTTGCTGAACCGGAAACATGTGAAACGATTGTTTCGAAATCAGACGTAAGCTTCCCATCAATCGGAAAGGAGCTTCCAAACATATGCCTATGATTTAATAACTAACAAGCCGCCAGACGCATAACAGAGATATAGAAAACTGAAAATTTTATATGGTTGACTGAATATCATCCATACTATATAATGATCAGTGGAAATCCAAGTTTTTTATATATGATTTATTTTTGTTACTACTCATGTATATTTTGTTTGTTTTATACATAAATCTGATAGCTTGTTTTCAGAGAGGAATATGTACGTAATAAGTGAGTAATTTTCAGATTTCCTCTATGTTGATGGCGAAAATTCATTTTTGATTTTCAAAACTATCAAAAAATGAAACCGTTACCTACATTTAAAATTCAAATATTAAAAATGCATTATACTTCAAACGTAAGGAAAATATAGACTCTATTAATTCATTTTGGGCTCAAGCAATCCGAACTGTCCAAAATCCTTTCAGTATTTCCCAGAAACTAGCGCCTCCGCCTTCAGCCCCGACGTCGTACTGGATGGAGGTGGTGGCGGCGTTGATGAAATCCAGCACTGACGTGATGCGGACGGCGATGTCTGGATACTGGCCCAATTTCAATGCCGAACCACTGAAAAGTAGCATAAGGTGAAGATGATCTTACAATGTGTTCTGATCAATCAACGTAGGAGGCCTCTTCAGTTATATATATTGTCAAGAGTAGATTTCAAAAGCATATAATTGTTCGCAGGAAATAAGAAAATCGTTCTTTATTGAAAAAAAACATTTGCTGTTCATCAAGCCAAAAGTTACCAAGTATATTTCTAGTCAACATTAAGTCAAGATCTTCAAGTGTCCGATTCTTAGCGTTACATTAAAATAAAACTTACAGCTCGGGATGAATGCAATTGTGCTGATTTCCTGAGATGATTCCCACCAGCACCTCGTTACCATCAAAGTTGGCCACCAGTGGACCCCCTTGATCGCCCTGGAGGAACAAGGGGGTTACAGTGAATCTCACTTTATGGAACAGTGTCGTGTACTGTGGCTGTTAGTATTTCCGTTAATAGTAGATATTACTTGTATGTATTTCAATTACCTGAGATCACACGTGGCTTAGGTAGGAATCTTGGAAACGAAGATACGATGAAGTGTGAAGAAAAGGCGAAAAGTGTTGGGGACCTGAAAGGAGTTATGAGGTGCAAGATCTCTTGTTTGGATGCGATACGAGGGTTGTATGAAGAGGCAGTTGTATCAATTAGGCTGTATATGTCCGAGATATGGGGGAAGGAAAGGAGGTTGGGGGATGGCATGGGAGGCTTAGAGAAGAAGGTTGCATGAATTTCAGATAAAATGTTTGAGAACAATTGCAGAAAAGACCCCGATCGATGCAATCATGAATGATGTGGTGCATACCAGAATGAGGGTAGTAAGAGGGCTGATGGACAGAGTTGATAAGCGAGTTCTGAAGTGGTTAGAACACAGAGAGAACGGATGAAGGGATGTGGTGCATGCCAGAATGAGGGTAGTGAGAGGGCTGATGGACAGAGTTGATAAGCGAGTTCTGAAGTGGTTAGGATACATAGAAAGAACGGATGAAGGGATGTGGTGCATGCCAGAATGAGGGTAGTGAGAGGGCTGATGGACAGAGTTGATGAGCGAGTTGTGAAGTGGTAAGGACACATAGAGAGAACGGATGAAGGAAGATTGGTAGGACCAAGGTACGGGGAGATGGATTTCGTGAAGTTGGTATTGGTGATCAGAGATATCAATGTTGGGGGAGCCAGACAAAGTGTAATGGATATGCGGGAGTTGAGTCAGTCAAAGTGTAATGGATATGCGTGAGTTGCGTCAGTCAAAGTGCAATGGATATGCGTGAGTTGAGTCAGTCAAAGTGTAATGGATATGCGTGAGTTGAGTCAGTCAAAGTGTAATGGATATGCGTGAGTTGAGTCAGTCAAAGTGTAATGGATATGCGTGAGTTGAGTCAGTCAAAGTGTAATGGATATGC
>SDVV010011533.1:0-15808 GCA_016164225.1 Gammarus roeselii | reverse complement strand
TCCATCGTACTGAGGTATGACCAAGCAATGGGTGAGTGATCCATCGTACTGAGGTATGGTCAAGCAATGGGTGAGTGATCCATCGTACTGAGGTATGATCAAGCAATGGGTGAGTGATCCATCGTACTGAGGTATGATCAAGCAATGGGTGAGTGATCCATCGTACTGAAGTGTGACCAAGCAATAGGTGAGTGATCCATCGTACTGAGGTATGGTCAAGCAATGGGTGAGTGATCCATGGTACTGAGGTATGACCAAGCAATGGGTGAGTGATCCATCGTACTGAGGTATGACCAAGCAATCGATGAGTGGTCCATCGCACTGAGGTATGATCAAGCAATGGGTGAGTGATCCATCGTACTGAGGTATAATCGAGCAATGGGTGAGGGATTCATTGTACTGAGGTATGATGAAGCCATGGGTGAGTGATCTTACATACTCAGGTATGATCAACCAACGGGTGAGTGATCCATCGTTTTGTGGCATGATCAAGCAATGGGTGAGTGATCCTTCGTACGGAGGCATGTTCAAACAACGGGTGAGTGATCAATCGTTCAGAGTAATGGTCAAGCAATGTGTGAGTGATCCATCCTTTCGAGGTATGATCAAGAAATCGGGGAGTGGTCCTTCGTCAGCCCAGCGTGTCGTCTGGCTTACGATGGTCAATTTAGTTACCAGCAGGTCTTTATAACTGATAGCTGGTCAACGCAGGGTACACTAACGAGACAGGATAAAACGGATAAATTATCATCTGCCGCTAATTATGCTGCTCAATTTATTACAATGATTTTTACCTATGGCAACCTCTCTCTGCGTCATAGCTTGTGCTAGTGTCACGGGAGCCAACGACTCATTTCCTGGATCTTTTGGAGCCTTGGTGTGCCGTGTACGTGTTCCGTCCGATGTCCGCACTATTAGATGAAACAACCCATAAAGTAAAACATCATCTTCTCCAAAAAACCTCCACCTAAGCCTCCCGTTAGATACAGTGACACCTGAAGCAACCCAACCAACCAACCTATTAGATCGATTGTCACCATGGCAGCACAGTCTGGTGGTCTTCTTCTCTGTCAGCCTGATGAGGAAGAAGACATGACCACGGAGTCAATATTGAATGGCTCATGCGATCATCCTGACTTCTTTGTTTTCCCGCCGAAGAAACATGAAATCTCTTCACCCGAGAGGTCTGCAGCAGCAGATTTCTCTGCATCATCCCTTGCCAATCAAGGTCCCAAGCGTACTACGTTGAACAACCTCAACCTCTTTTCTAATCATCGCCCTACTTCCTCACCATCTGCCGGCCTCATCCTCCGTGAAGACCATAAATCCCTCCTTTTCAAGTTCTTCAACACAGCCCTACCAAAATGGACCACTCTAGCATGCCTGATCTCCAGCTTCCTTGAGAGAAACCAAAGAGGAACTGTCATTGTGGGGCAGATAGATAATAATAAAATCATAGCCTTTCATTCTGCACCTCATAAATTTGTGATGAACAACATAAATTACATCCTGAAAGTCCCTCAGACTCGCACTCCTTACATCGAAGAAATCATCTTTGATCTGATTGATATTGAAGACAGATCAATTTTATCTAGTTCAGAGACTGAGATCATGGCACTCATGACTGTCTCCTCTTCTTGTGCTATCAATGTTATTTTATCTGTTCAAAATGTAGTTCTGCTGTTCCTGAACTTGTGTTCTTCCAAAATGTTTCTCTCCGTGCTTTCCCACACATCTTACCGCCTATCCGCTGTTTCCGCTGCCAAAGATATGGTCATGGAGCAATATCATGTCGCCGCCGTGCACGATATGCTAAGTGCTCATCAAAGAAACACAGTAACACAGCCTGTGAGACACCAGACGAGTTGCATTACTTTGCTTATGCCCCTGGCTCTTCTCATTCATGCTCATCAATACGATGCAAACTTTACAAAGCAGCATTGGTTATTGCAGCAAAAGTCCAATGTGGCAATTTCCAGAGCGATCAAGCTTCTGTTCAGCATGCATCACTCTACTCTAGCCCAGGAAAGGTTCCTTCTGCACAACCTCTCATAACTCCTTCTCCACTCCTTTCTCCTCAACCTCTCCTATCTGCTTCGAATTCTATATCTTCTGTGAAACACTGGTCAAACCTTGTAACAAATCCTGCGGCCTCCTTCTTGTCCTCTTCAGTTTCAGCTAGCCCTCATTCGTCAGCCTCTTGTAATCTCACATATACTCAAAGGAAACCATTCAAAAATGCACAGCCTAGGAAGACACAGCTCACTTGACTGCAGAATATGCTGAAGTTCTCAGTGGCAATCTGTGGTACAACTCACAAGGTCCTTGCAACTCTCCTTCAGCTGCACCAGGCTCATCCAGCTTAGGTTCTAATCCTGCAAAGTTTTCATCTCCTCACTCGCATTCAACTCTATTTGGTACCTTTCCATCACCTGGATCCTCTATCCTTACTCTTCGCAAGTCTCTCCTACAGCAGCTTCTGGGTTGGATTCTCTCCAGCCTCCCTACCGATTCTCCTGCAGCTGCCATCTTCTCTACACTTTTGCAATCCCTTTCTGCCTCACTATTGTCCTCTTTATAGCTCCTATTCCTCCCACTTTCCATCCTCAAACATTCAATCTACAGTGGAATTCCAGAGGACTATTGCGAAAGCTGTCTGAATTTAGGCAATTTTAACCAACAATCTTTCCAGGTGCTGTTTGCCTCACTGAAACTCACTTTCGTCTTTCACAGAGCCTCCGTCTTCCTGGTTACCGTCTAGATGACTTTGGAAGACTGGCAATTTTAATTCCAGTCAATATAAGGCACAGGTCTGTGCCACTTGTGGAATTTTCATATGGAGTCCTTGAGACTCTGGTAGTGGACATAGACATACAGTAGATTCAGCTTGGTCACGTGTACTCTTTGTTTACAATCCATGTAAAAATGTATCTTTGTCAGAGTTCTATCACTATTTTGCCCAGTTGGGGTCACGTGGGATTGTCTGGGGTGATTTTAATGCTCACCACTCTGAAAACCCAACTGGCTTTGCCCTTTTTGTATTCCTCTCTAGCAGAACATCGTTTTCCTTTTACTAAACCCTCCAAACTTTCCTACCCTGGTAGACCGTGCCTTTGGCTCGGTCATCCAACAGTGACCTTTTTATTGTCAACTCACCACTTTCACTAATTATATATCTCTCTTACACCTACCATCTTCCAGTGATTCTTGCTTCTAGTACCCGCACCTAGCAACGCCTGTCCTTCCGTTCACGCTGAACTTCCACAATGTGCCTGACTCAAGATGGGTATGCATGGGCTGCAGATATGGCCACGTCAAGCATTGAACGAGCAGATACTGCATCTGAAGCTTATAGTTCTTTTGAAACTGTCGTTTTAAATACGGCAAATAAATACTTTCCACTCAGATCCTCTGCTACCCCTAGACTCCCTGGGTACCATTGGTGGAATGCTTCCTGCGAGCATGCAGTTAACGATCGTCGCAAAGCCATTCACCTTTTTAGTCGTTTCCCAGCCCTAGCAAACAAAACTGCTCTTAATAAATCCACAGCAATAGCAGTTAATACACTTTTGACCAAAAAGATGACTTCCTGGAATAATTTTCTAGCTCGCATCACCCTTCGCACCCCATCTGCCCAGATATGAAATATTTTTCGTTCGATCTCAGGGCGTGCCCCTCCCTTTGCTTTCCCTCTCTATCTTCTGGTACTTCTCCTCTTTCATCCACTGAAGCGCAAATGCCCTCGCATCCAACTTTTCTCCTTCTTTCTCTCACAAGCACCTCCTTGCAGAGCCTGACTCATCATTACTCATTGGGAAACTTGCTTCAGATACAGATGACACTCTCAATCACCGTTTCTCTCTCTCGCGCTACGCGTTGTTCTTCCCAACCTTTCATCCCTCTCTTCTCCTGGTCCTGACCTCCTTCATTACCAGTTTCTTTCTCACCTCCCTAGGACTCATCACCACGCGCTTTTAAATATTTTAAACATTTCTTTCCGTACTGCCGACATCCCCTCAACCTGGAGATCCTCCTTGATTGTCCTTGTTCCTAAGCCTGGCAAACACCCCACCACAGTGTCTGCCTACAGGCCCATATCTCTTCTCTCTCTTGTGTTGGGATTTCATGGAGAGGCTTGATGTGGATCGCATTATGTGGTGTCTGGAGAGAAAAAATACTTTTCTTCCACACCAGTTTGGTTTTTGCCCTCAACGTGGCACCATGGATGCCCTCATCCTCTTGGAACACAACCTTCAATTGGCTCTTCGAACTCAACAATTAGTTTTTGCAGTCTTTTCTGATCTTTCTGGTGCCTTTGATTGTGCTTCCCACCAGGCAATCCTGTTCAAGCTGGCGTTCCATGGGGTGTCTGGTCGTCTCTTTTGGTGGGTCTCCAGCTTCCTCGCAAACCGCTCCTTCTCTGTTTCCGTCTCAGCGTCATCTTCTCAATCCCACCCTATTCTCTCTGGGGTACCTTAAGGTTCCATCATCTCTCCCCTTCTCTTCAATGTACTACTGTCTGACCTGCCTTCTTTTCCAGGTGTCACAACCTCTATTTATGCTGATGATATAATAATGTTTGTCACCGCTGACAAACAGGCACTGCTGACAAACAGGCACTGCTGACAAACAGACACTGCTAGAGCAGTGCCCAGGCACTGCTCCAGGCTGCTATTGACAACTTTGCACTCTTGGTACACCGCTGGGGTCTACTTATCGACCCTGAAAAGTCTGGTACTTCGTATTTAACCCTGAAGCGCTCAGTTCCTATTTCCCCCCACTCCATATTTCTGGTGTTCCTATCCCATATTCCCAGCAGCATAAGCTGCTCGGTATAATATTTGATTTTCCTCGTCTGACTTGGCGTCCGTACATTGACTTTCTTCGAGTTCGTTGTCAGAAGCGTCTGAATATATTGCGAGTTCTCGCCGGATCGCGCTTTGGGGAATCACGACCTAAACTTTTGCTCTTCTATCTGGCCTATATCAGAGGTCTTACTGACCATGGGCTACTCCTCTACTCCTCTGCGTCTCCCTCACTTCATGCTCGACTTGATGTGGTTCACTCCACTGCTGCTCGTCTTATCATAGGTACGTGTAGCTCAACACCTTTGACCTCTCTCTACTGTGAAGCTGGACTATTACCCCCTGATTTCTACCGTGAGGATTGCTGCGTCCGGTTTCTGCTACAGCTTCTTTTTCCATGCTCTTCTATGGCGCGATCGTTTCCTCACCTCAATCTCCTTCTCGTGTCGGCATCACAGATCGCCTCTTCTAAACAGGGCATGTCGACTGTTCCACTATCATAGCTTCACTTGTCTACCTTCTTGCCCTCAGAATATTTTCTCTATTCTCCCGCCGTGGTTCCCTTTTGATTTCACTATCCACACTTCCTTTCCAACTGCTACCATAGGTGCAGTGGAGGGTAGTGCCCGGCTTTGTTTGCAGATCTGTTCTACTTGCTACCCTGACTACCTCTCTATCTACACTGATGGCACAGTGACGAGAGAAAATGAAGCCTGTGTCGGGGTGGGTGTTGTTGTTCCTCAGAAAAATATAAAGTTCAATTTCCGTCTCCTCTTAGGTCACACAATACTTGCTGCTGAACTCTTTGAATCCTGCAAGCATTGATCTTTCTCTTCTCACACCAGGCTATCGCCCATGCTGTCGTTTCCATGGTCAGCTTATTCTCACTCTTGCTCATGTCATTCTCGAAGGTTTCTTCCTATAGCTCCCTTATTCTTCTAATTCACCTTCATAGTGAACACCTTCAATGGATTCCAGCCCATTGTGCTATTCCTGGTAATGAAGATGCAGATGCAGTTGCAAAGGAAGCAGCAGCCTCTTCTCTCCCTATTCATGAGCTACCCTTCTCCTTATCTGAGCATCGCTCAACATTTTCAGCTTCAGTGTGGTCTTATTGGCAGGTCAGATGGACTGCTATTCGAGGCCAACACTCTCTAGGTTTCCACAAACCCCTTGTGCGTCCTTGGGCCTTGCAGGGGACACAGTGACAATTTTTTGAGCCCATTTTTGCTAGATTCAGACTGGGTACTGCTCTCTTAAATAAACCACTCCACAGAATCCGTCAGATTGACTCACAAGACTGCCCTAACTGTCATTCAGATGAAACGGTATATAATTTCTTTTTTTGTCTGCCCCCACTACCTTGCTGCCCGGCGTCTACTTGTCAGCCTGTGTGCTCAGGGCACTTAGCACCTAGTCTCTCTTTACTTCTCAGTGGCCAACCCGGTGATCCTGCTGTGACTCTTCTCATCTGCAAGGCTGTGGAGGCGTACATTGGCTCCACGCACCGCTTCGACCGGCCGTGAGGTCGAGCTCTTCGCCATAGCTGGTCTCGGAGTAAATTGACTCCGGTCAAAAGGCCCCGCGAAGAAAGGATGTTACAAAATACTGGAGCCGACCTGCCATTCGGACTTCGGACACTTCTTTGTGAATTAAAACGACTGTAGTTAATCATACTGTGTTGTTCAGTATTCGGTTGTAAGAGCCAAGGAACACACTCCAAAGTTTCATTTTTTAGGTTTCCTAAATTTTTGACCTTGAAGAAACAGTGGTTGCTGGCTACAGGCCGTCAGGATTTCTTCAATTTAAACAACGGCCGAATGTGTTCTGGTCATTTTGATGTGAGTTTTTTTTTAAATAGGCCTCATTTTTATAACGATAAAATAATGTTAATGCCCGATGATGTCCCATCAAAAGGGTGTCCGGATATAAGGAGGCCAACTGCAAAAGCATGTAATTTTTTTGGATCAGTTAACAACTGTGGCTCACTAAATTTTATTATAGGACTCATTTTTGTCGAGAATGCATCTGGGTTATGTCCCCTCCTACAAAAAATTCTGGGTACACCTCTGGCTAACAGCAAGGTGAGCAGCTGTTGATAGTCATCTAGTCAAGTACTGAATTGTCTACCGAGCTATCTATGCATGTGGCTATGTGCATCATAATTATAATCGTTTATAGGTCAGTTCATAATTTCTTAGTATTTCAAGTCTTTATATATATGGGGGCATCTAAGATGCCTTGAAGCAAGGACCTGGGGCAAAGCTTGGTAATCGTGAGACAGCAAAACCAAATGTAGAACTTAGTCCTACCAACTGCCTGTGGGGTATAGGAGCTTGCTGTAACTGTGCAGCAGAAAAGAGGTTTGAATCATGAATTCACATACACAGAATTTTAAACAGTTATCAATATTATGAAAGAAAAAGTAACTACTAATCACTGACAGGTTGTACCTCAAAGAACAGAATTGCAACTCGACAGGTGTTATATTGATAGGTATGTATAGAGGTACATATACCTGTGTATTCATATATACATTTATATAATAGAGCTAGAGCTAAGATATTTTACTTACCTGAATAGCCTTCACTACTAATGTTTATGTAAAGCATTGTTTTTTTCACACTATATATGGATAGAAGGAGAGTTTGGGCCCATGCGGATGAAGGAATAACTAGGATGTTGTCTTCCGTTTTGTTATTCAATTCAATGCAGTTGCCAACCACCAATGTCCACCATATGCAACTTTAATGCACCCATTGATATTCTCGTACAGCACAACATCTCCTTTATCGGCCACCTTCTCAATATACGATGCATCTAATCAAGAGAATTTATGCTTCATTTCAAGAGAAACTATTGACAGGGTCTCGAACAGTGTATCTTTGGAGTGCCAGCTATTGTCCTTAGTGTTGAGTGCCTTTCTTGAAGGGAAATCTCTTCCTATTCATTATCTTATAATGCTGAGAAATTGCACGTAAATTTTTTGGAATTTACTGTTGTAAATGTGAACAAATTTTGGAGAGTGAAGATTTGTTGATCAGATGGGCACTGCAGGCCTGCCTCTGCAGCTAGATTGTTTACAGGGATCCAGTTGGCATCAATTTCAAGATCATTTTGATGAAGATTTTCACCTGTGATGATTATTTGCCTAATAGGTAATTGGTGGCAAATAAATTGATTTCATCAATCAAATCAACTCTTTGAACAAATGCACTGCAACTGTGTTACGTGTTACACTCAGAAATAACTGCAGAACTTAAATGATGAGATTTATTACCGTGATTATTGTAATACAGAGTAAGTGGATGAATGACTGTCACATTATTATTCCAATAAAAGCTTTGCACCTCATCCTGCAAAACGGAATAGCCCTTTTCTACAAAATTACAAGTCACTAGCCATTTGTCAAGGTTTCAGGGGAGTTTGGGTTTCATTGTAACAAGTGGAAGTCCTGCATCTCTGTCATGAAGTATGGCTCTTCATTTACTTGCAGAGAATTTTCAAAGTGTTCTATGTATGCATCACAGCTGAATTCTACTCACTGTAGGCTAGAACTATTTGTATTAGTCCGCTTGTTGAATTCAATTCCATTTATGTAGTTTTCATCAAATCCAATCAGCAATGTCTCATTTAGTAGCTAATGCTGTATCTCCACGTCTTGACATTTTTTTTAGACAGAATTCTTGAGATGGAGGATTCCATTGTAGTAGTGTCCAGAGTGGGTCCAGATAGCACCAGGGTGTCCAGTAGGCAACAAGGTGTCCAGTAGGCAACAAGGTGCCCAGGAGGCAGTATGATGTCCAAGAGAAACACGGGTACCCACATGGCACCAGCTAAATCAAACCTGTTCCCCTAGTGCCACCTGAGGACTATAGGTTTGGACACTAGAATGCCCTGGAGCGCTAGAGTGCCCTGGAGCGCTAGAGTGCCCTGGAGCGCTAGAGTGCCAACGAAGCACTATAGTACCCAAGTAGTATAAGAATACCCAAGTGGTATAAGAATACCCAGGTGGTGTACGAATACCCAGGTGGTATAAGAATGCCCATGAGGATAAGAATGACTTGGAGGCACTTGATTGCCCAGGAAGCACTAGAGTACCTTGGAGGCACTGCCGCTGCCCAGGAGGCTCTAGGACTTCAATCAATTAATACTAAAAAAAGTCTAGAGCAATTTTTTTCTCTTGCAGATGATCAACAGCAGTTTTGAGAGAGAAGGATTGCAAGAAGAGAAGAGAAGAGGGACGTTTTGCAGATGCTGGAACTCAATGGTAGGACGTTGATAATGACAAAGCAGCACGCTTATAGGTGTCTCTTCTCCACTGCAAGGTGGAAACTTTGGCCAGACAATTGTCAAACTATGTTCCAACACCTAGAATTATTATCCCATCTGGTTCAAGGGTTCAACATGGAGCCTTCCCAAGTTTGTCTTGCTCAGAAACTTCAACACTGCATCTCCGCATCTTTCTTTTATAGGTCGAGTGAACTTTTCAGGATTTCCTATTGACCTTTTTAAAAAAAAACAGTTATCATAACCCAGCTGTTTGAATGCTCGAGAGATTAAGCTGATGTCATTGTCTAAAATTTTCGTGCACGCAAATTTTGTAAGCTCACAGTAAAAAATGTTGTTATGGCTCCCAGTTTCACATTGTTCGAATGACCTGTGAGAAATCATGAATGGAAAGATTCGACTGGGTTGTTTTTTGCTATTCTTCATTTTTCATGCGTAATTAGACCTTATGCCCAAGGTATCCAGGGAGCAAAGCTGTTTTTCAGTTTCATTTTCTACTTAAGCATTTTGCTCGAAATTTATGAAGGCTTCCTCCATGTACGTGTGCTCCTATTGTCTGTGTAATTTTTGTATATACGTGGATGCATAACCGGGCGTTTTCCATCCAAATGTATAAATTTCATCAATATCTGTACGATGGATCTTAAGGCTAGCATTAACATCGAAAACGTGCGTTTGTTATAGATATCGAAAAATATGTTGAAAATTTGTGTTCTTTTCATACAGAATGTGTAGTTTGGTTATAATCTCGTGAGCACATTGTAAAGCCTTATATTGCTGCATCAAGTTACTAAAATCTAATTCAATGCGTTATGCATCCATTTCAATCATGCTGTTGTACATTATTCTGCCCCTGATGAGTGGTGACTCTCAGAGTAGCTATACTAAGATTCCTTACCTGCTAACACTGGATGCTGACCTTTATTCTGCCCCTGATGAGTGGTGACTCTCAGAGTAGCTATACTAAGATTCCTTACCTGCTAACACTGGATGCTGACCTTTATTCCCCCCCTGATGAGTGGTGACTCTCAGAGTAGCTATATTAAGATTCCTTACCTGCTAACACTGGATGCTGACCTTTATTCTGCCTCTGATGAGTGGTTACTCTCAGAGTAGCTGTACTAAGATTCCTTACCTGCTAACACTGGATGCTGGCCTCAGCAAAATGTCATTCCAAATCATAAATATGTTCATGTGTACATTGTTAGTAGTAACCCAAACATGCTAGTCTAGATCTCGTGCAAATTTAACTTATAACGCCACAATTAAGTGATGTACGCCTTCAATCGTTAAGAGTTTGTACGCTGCATTAATAATTGATACTCATGCAGGTGTTCAGCTTGCTAACCTGTGCAAGCGTCAACACACCGATTGTTCCCAGTTTCGGCAGCTCTCTTCAGGATGGGACACATATTCTCTGCTAATTAAAGGCTGGCCACTTTATCGGAGGGCTATGTTGATTTATGCTACACCTGCTAGCTAGGTAGCTATAGAATTTGGTTGAAGGATGGGTAAGTTGTACAAGGCTAGCAAATTGGGATGGATTAATAAACCCATGTAGAAAAACATTTACAGGGTTAAAAGTAAGATATCCACGAAACTTTTAATTTATATGTATACCCAATAGCTTCTGATTAGGAATCATTCACGAAGTTTTAGCTTTGAAATACCCAAATAACATTAATACATTTATGAAAATGAACTTGGACGTAGATACAAATTTGCTGTCCAAGTTGTAAGGATTTAATAATCGTTTTTCAACCACCATAACCGAAATGCATAATCTGTGGTACTCAATCTGTTAAGTAGTTTTAAAATGTATGTAGGTACTAATACTCCCAATTTATTGAGTATAACAAATATTCATTTCAATTTGATATTAACCAAGTGTAGAAAAAAATAATAATGTAGCAACGCATGAAAATGATTTATGGCTAGCTGTATATAGGTGATCGGTAAAAGTTTTATTTATTTTCTTATTGCCTTTTGTTCTACTTTATTATAGTTTGTAGGAATAGAATATGTCGATGTGAATAAATGTAAAACCTAAATTTCAAGAGGGCAGCGATGCAAGTGAAACCAGTGTTATCCCTTAGGCAAAATTGTCGGATGTGGTAGATCGTTTATTGCACCTGGCCGTTACACGTGGCTAAGGGAGGATGCGCGGCCATGAAGGGGTTGAGGTACACATGTAGGGAATGAGGTGTGCAGGCTGTAAAGTATTGCCCGCACTGTAGTATGTGATGAGGTTCTGCGCCCTGAGTATGGGAGTGGAAAAAGGTTTGATCAAAGGCGTGGGGATTGAGACCAGCTGTGAAAAGGTTAAAAGCATTTATCAAAGAATGCGATGTATTATCAAAGTATGTGAAATGTTTGAGAAGTATGGCAGGGCGCAGGGGTGACCAGGTTGGATTGAATACTGAATGACGATAATCGAATCAGAACGCATGTGGTGAGTGAGCTTACCCGCTGAGTTTGAGGTGATTCCCGACTAGTGGAGAGAATGAATGAAATAGATGATTGCTGTAGAAATGAGTGCATTGAGACTAAGGAAGGGAAGCCCGACGTTTCTTTGAAGTGGAGTTGCGCTGGATGACGGAAATATTACTGGGGAGGAAGCAAGAGATTTGCTTAATGAAGTATAACCGTCAATGAATATTAGAAGTCATTTTTATTGTGTATTGCATGAAACGTTTTCGATCGTGGTTCGTCGGTTGACCATAAGTGGCTTGTGGAATCTCCGAGCTTGTATGCGTAACCGATTTTGATTTGTCATGCCTTTTCAGGTTTTTGTTCAATCATCCTGCCAATGTAACAATTGAATTGAACAGTACTGAACGTGACCAGGCTTAAATTTTGAAACAAAAACGTTGCGCGTATGGTGGTAATGCAGGAAACATAACGATATGCAATGATCTCATAAAAGTGACTTTCCGCAGAGCGTGCACCAGAGAAGGCTCCTTCAGTAGACGAATGCAGCGTTTCGGCGCCTCAAGCTGCTGTCAGTGCTATGAGACGGGCGTCTGCGTCACAAGGCTGTGTGCTGCCAGCACCTCTGACTTTCGACAGCGCAGAAGGGCGGGGCTCAACGGCATCTTTGTCTTCTGGCTGTGAGGCACCGCAAGGCTCATGGGACCTGCAGTGCCCCCACCGTTTATTAGACAGTCCAAGCATGAGCTGCACTTGTCGTCCCCTATGGAATGCTAATTCACACAAAAATTTTGAAAATTTAATAATTGAAAGAAAAGATTACGTCGTTGATTCTCTTTTAGAACAAACAGAAGCTCTAAAGCGTGAAAACACGAGGCCGGTCACCAAACAAGCCGATGAACGGTCAGAAGAACTTCAATTGATGAAAGCCAAAACTGAAGCGTTGAAAAGTGAAAATGTCTCTTTTGATTAACAAAAGCGATCTAAAAAATTGTAGCTATCGTTTAGATTAAACTTGTCAAGTCATTAAAAGTGAAAAACAAAAACCGCGATAGATTCGTTCCAAAATTTTACAAAATTTTATCGTCCTATTTCTATACCATTCAAATTACTAAAATAATTAATGGGGGGGAGGTAAAAACTGCAAGATTAAGTGATGAGGATATTTCTAGTACATTGTCACTTCGAGCAGTGAGCAGGAAAGCTTATAGGTACATAGGCAGGTATGGAAACTTCCTTTGCCCTCAAATTCTACACTCAATTCATGGATTCAAAACATTAATGTTGACCCTGGACTCCTGAGAGCTCCTCTGAAAATAATGGCAGCGAAAGCTAAAAATATGACTGAGTGTGAAAGGGCATGCATTATGTCGTTTGACGAGATGTCGGTGTCAAAAAATATTTGTATGACAGAGGATCAGACAAAAAATATGAACGCAAGGACATAGTTCAGGTTGCCGTTATTAGAGGTATGGTTGAAGACTGGAAGCAGCCAGTTATGCTTGATTCTAATTTTATTATGAATGAAGATAATTTGATGAAAATAATTGAAGCTGTCGAAACGATGGGCTTCCCCGTATTTGCTACTGTGTGTGACATGGCTGGCTGCAATCAAGGTCCACTGAAATCGTTAAATGTATCACCAGAGAGAAACTTCTTCACAAATCCCTATGATGAGAACCGCCGTATCCATGCGTTCGCCGACGTTCCGCCTTTAGTGAACTAGAACGAAATAATCGAATTGACCGTGGAATTGTCGTTGACATCAATAAAGTCAGTGCAAGGCCTCTAGTTGAACTCTAGAATTTTCAGATTTTAGACTTCAAAATTGCACCAGAAATAAGTTCATACAATTTAAAAGTTAGAGGAGCGGAACGTCAGAAAGTCCTCCCAGCAGTTCATATGCATTCAGCTACCGTGTCAAACGCCATTTCCTTCCTAGGTGAACGGGATGAGCTGTAATGCAGTAACTGGGAAGCAACAGCAACATTTATTCCGTTAATAGACAGTTGGTTCGATATCATGAACTCTCAGGTAATGCGTGACGATTCTAGAAAGGGAAGGGATGCATTCACAAAATCCGAATGGCAAATGAACATTTCAAAAATAACCATATCTACAATTCTTTCTTCGACAGCTACTGGTAAAGTGTTTGCATTTCAAAAGGGTATTATTATATCGTCGAAGTCAATTGTGTCGATGTATGACGATTTACATGTTTTTTTTTATAGCATTCGCTACTTGTTGACTAAACGATTAGATCAATGTATCATTGAACACATGTTCGGCATTATCAGACAGATGGGTTCGTGTTATGACCATCCCTGCCCTCTTAGTTTTAAACACAGAATCAAGGCACACATATTAGGTGGTTCCAACGTTTTTGTGTCCTTACGCTCCAACACTCAATACTCTGAAAATGTTGACTGTGTTACTTCAGCCATGGTTGAACTGCAAAATACAAGCTCATCGGTAAAAAATCCAAAAAACATGAACAGCGATACATCTGAGCTCCCGTGTATCACCTCCCTCGCCTGTAAATCTTTTTCAACGACTGCAAAAAACAAGGATTCCAATGATTTGGCAATTGATGGCTTGGACATTGAAAGCGAGCACTTAGAGGCTCACGAAGGCCGAGAATACGGTTTAGGTTACGTTGTAGATGAATTCAGCTCCAAATATCCAGTCCTAGGAGGAGAGTCAGATGACGTTCAAAATGACTGGATATCTTGCATCAATCGAGGTGGGTTGAAACGTATAAATACGGACTTGCGTCAAAATATTTGATACTGTTAATGCCATTTTCTCTGAATGTCTTGGAGATTCTTTGTTTGAGGGAACTAATATCGTCGAATATATGCGAATAAAATGTTTAGTGTTTATAAATGACATTCTTTCTGAGGTTGCAGAATTTCATATTCGTTGCAGATTGTACTTCAGGATTCGAATTTTGAATAGAAAACTGCGATAAAATCTACAAAGTTCTGCAACACAATTCAAAGATGAGAAAACAAGTCTGGTAGTAGCTATAGATACCAGGCATGGATAAGGGTAAAATAACTAATATTGTAAACCAGGATTTGGTCGCGGTAACCATGCTAATCTAAAGTGATGACGTGACACTTCCGATTAAAAAATATAGATTGAAAAATATTTGTGACTTAATGTCGCTACATTTCATAAGTGGAGCACATACCTTGATTTTTTTTTCTTCTTACAGTGGCTTTATCATTTATGCATGATTTTTTTTCCTAGTGATCAAAATTTTATTACTTCCAATATGTACCGGTTGACGCAAGCAGAAGCCCTATGTTGGACTGTGCGGTGTTGCGTTAGTTAGTCTAGTAAAATCTAACCCCCCCTCCATGGCATCTGTTAGATTCACGGGGAGCACGGAATTATGGCCCAGCCAGGGAGGTAAACACCCTTATTTCCCTTCAGACTCTTTTCTTCTTTCCCCTTCACTATCTCTCCTTTTCTCCACCTTCCTGATTTGCTTAACTTTTATATAACCTCATTTGCATCTTAGTTTTGTTCAAATTTCTTTAATATTGTCTCAGACTCTTTCTTAACAACTCTCCTAATAGTTGTTGCACACAAACACACACTCGCACGCACGCTCGGACACGTACACTCAAACATTCTCCCTTCGGGTGGCAAATAACAGCTAAGTTGCACTCGTTCTTTCATGCAACCTCTTGCTACGACTATTCCTTCTTCTTCTTTTCATTCCTGATGTTCTCATGCGTGAAATTCCCTACACCTAGTGTAGATTTCATGCATGGGATTCGGTTTTCTGTCTCTTTTTTCAACTTCTTATTCAGCAGGTATTGAAGCGCGTAGCCCGGCACCTTAAGAACTACTGCGAATCTTTGGGGCTCTGAAGCAGGGTAGGTAGTGTGTCAATCCTCCCTACTGCTATCCGGGGAGTGCGGGGACCACACCTTAGGAGTTCCTGTACCTCCTGTGGCACTCGTACATACCATAGACGTTCACTGCGTAAAGGACTTTGACTTTGCTCAGCAGTAAACCTAACTCGAACATTGAAAGAAGAATACACGAATACTAACTTGATGCAGCACTGTTTGCTGGTTTGACATTTGACGCCAGAAGGACGATGACTCCAGCCCGCTAGAAAGCCTCGTCACTCTAATCTCTAATATTTAGCAAAGTCTACGGCGGGAGAATTTTCACTCATACGGGTGTATAATAAATGTTCGAGCACAGGTAGGCGTTTTGGTGACTAAGTGGGGAAATTATGTAGATTTTACTCTGAGTGTGAA
>SDVV010011532.1:0-15808 GCA_016164225.1 Gammarus roeselii | reverse complement strand
TGATCATTCCAATTCACACTCAGTGGCGGAGTGAACTAATCATTCCATTTCACACTCAGTGGAGGAGTGAACTGATCAATCTAATTCACACTCAGTGGCGGAGTGAACTGATCATTTCATTTCACACTCAGTGGCGGAGTGAACTGATAATTCCATTTCGCACTCAGCGGAGGAGTGAACTGATCATTCCAATTCACACTCAGTGGCGGAGTGAACTGATCATTCCAATTCACACTCAGTTGCGGAGTGAACTGATCATTCCATTTCACACTCAGTGGAGAAGTGAACTAATCATTCCAGTTCACACTCAGTGTCGGAGTGAACTGATCATTCCATTTCGCACTCAGCGGAGGAGTGAACTGATCATTCCAATTCACACTCAGTGGCGGAGTGAACTAATCATTCCATTTCACACTCAGTGGAGGAGTGAACTGATCAATCTAATTCACACTCAGTGGAGGAGTGAACTGATCATTCCAATTCACACAGTGGAGGAGTGAACTGATCATTTCATTTCACACTCAGTGGCGGAGTGAACTAATCATTCCGTTTCACACTCAATGGCGGAGTGAACTGATCATTCCAATTCACACTCAGTGGCGGAGTGAACTGATCATCCCAATTCACACTCAGTGGCGGAGTGAACTGATAATTCAATTTCGCACTCAGTGGCGGAGTGAACTGATCATTCCAATTCACACTCAGTGGCGGAGTGAACTGATCATCCCAATTCACACTCAGTGGCGGAGTGAGCTGATCATTCCATTTCACACTCAGTGGAGGAGTGAACTGATCATATCATGTCACGAGGGCAATGAAAGAGTGTATTGATTCAGTATAACACACAGTGGAGGGGCATGTTGATCATTCCATGTCGCACACGTTGAAAGAGTGTACTGATCATTGCATGTCACACACACATTTTATTGTATAACACAGCAAAAGTATCGGTATCGGCCAAGTTTCTGTCATTCAAGAATATTGGTATTGACCGAAAATATTGTATCGGGACAAAAAAAATCAATTGATGATATAACTATTTTTTCGCCTTACTGTCGTAGGTAAATAGTTGTATAAATCAATAATAATGGGGTTATGGTAGCGATATTGAGACTCCAGCCTTAGCGCTAAAATATTTCCGCACACGCGCAAGAGCGAAATTTCAATGCAGTTCATTGGCATAACCGGACACTATCATGACATCTTGAATCAGTTGCGTTTGCGGTTGATTGAGTTGATCATTTTTACTCTAATTCAATTAGCTCGCAGAAAAGTTTTAGCTTACTCTGATTATTGTATAGATAGTAAATATACCAGCAAACTTTGTGCTTTACCAGCTTATTCCGGTTCAGAATGTTGATAGCTTAGTTATCAGAGCCTTTAAGTAAGACTATGTTAGGTCAGAAAAATTTAGATTTGATATGCATTATTATTTACCGGTAATTTAGTGTACCTGATGTGGGAGTACAGGGAAAAATAAGGAATAATATTCATGTTAGCTGTTGATTAAGGGTAGCCACCTTAGTTCTGTTTGGAGAACATCTTGTGACTGGTATGACAGTTAAGGGATATGATAGCCTCTGCTCTGGCGACAGTTATACAAATATTGTTCCTGGTGTTGCGACCAATGAACCAGCAAATATGAAGACACACTTCGTTTATTATAGTCAACTTTTGTTTCATTCATAAGCAAAAGCATAAGTATTACGGGATTTATCAACAACTTCAGAATGTCTATGCCAAGTATCCACTAACGTTTCCGTGAAAGAGAAGCTGTTTTATTTACATAACATAAAAACGGTATCAATTTGAAATACTAAACGCTTTAGCTTCATGGCAAACAAAACCGATCCGCTACATCTTATTATTGTTCAGAATCTGTGTTAAATTGTTTAATTTCCAGGTGTGCCCTCGTTACCTTCCGTGGGTGCCTCAGTGGTGACTCCGAAGAAGCCTGGCGGACACTGACGGATGCCCTCCTAAGAGCTGAGCGGTTGGGGATGAAGCAATACCTTTTCATCAGCCTACTACAGCCGCGGAAGCACATGCTGGACCAGCTGGGAGGAACACGGCACCAACCAAGTGAAAGCATAAATGAACTAACCATAGACGAAGAAGCGACTAGCGCCGTACCGTTAATCCTTTATCAGCTCACCTTTCCCCTTCGGAATATCCCAATTTCAACTTATTGTTTAGACGCTCGCCTTGCATTACGTTGTGTTCTCTTCTGCCCGACGCACAGCAGCTCACATATCCTCTCCGACCACGAGTCTTAACGCCCATGAAAATTGGCCAGGGACCCGTCCAATAACTTCGCTGGCCATGAGTCTTGACGCTTATAACAATTGACTCTCGACCATGAGTCATGACGTTCTTACCAATTGACTTTCGACCACGAGTCTTGACGCTCATAACAATTGACTCTCGACCATGAGTCTTGACGCTCATATCAATAGACTATCGACCATGAGTCTTGATGCTCATAACAATTGACTATCGACCATGAGTCTTGACGCTCATAACAAATGACTGTCGACCACGAGTCTTTACGCTCATAACAATTGACTATCGACCACGAGTCTTGACGCTCATAACAATTGACTATCGACCATGAGTCTTGAAGCTCATGATAACTGACTATCGCCCACGATCTTGACGCTCATAACAATTGGCTAGCGACCTTGAGTCTTGACGCTCATAACAATTGACTATCGACTATGAGTCTTGATGCTCATAATTATAGACTATCGACCATGAGTCTTGACGCTCATAATTATAGACTATCGCCCACTATCTTGACGCTCATAACAATTAACTATCGACCATGAGTCTTGACGCTCATAACAATTGACTATCGACTATGAGTCATGACGCTCATAACAATTGACTATCGTCCACGATCTTGACGCTCATAACAATTGACTATCGACCATGAGTCTTGACGCTCATGACAAATGACTATCGCCTACGAGTCTTGACGCTCATAATAGCTGATTATCGACCATGAGTCTTGACGATCATATTAATTGACTATCGACCATGATTCATGATGCCCATAACAATTGACTATCGACCATGAGTCTTGACGCTCATAATAATTAACTATCGACCATGAGTCTTGACGCTCATAATAATTGACTATCGATCACGAGTTTCGACGCTCACAGCAAATAATATTATTGGTCAATGACACGTCCAATTACCCCGCAGTCCCCGTTCGTAGAACCTCACAACAATTTGTCACTGAGTGGTCTAATTACCTCTCGGCCCACGAGTCTTAAAGTCCACAACAATTGGCCAATGACGCAAAGCAGCTGACGCTAGTGCTGCTCACACTAATTTGATTGCGTTATGCTATGCATCATACTCAATGGCGTAATACATTTACTCGCTTTCAAGTTTCTGGATGATGCCAGCTTCAGTGCAAAACATTCACGGTATTGATGAGATGTTCTCTCTAAATTCAAGTTCCTTGCCTTCAACCTTCATGTTGTGTGCCTCATAAACTGGTATTATTAGAACTGTGCCATGGAAATGCTTCAGTCCACTTCACATAGCACAATTTTGCAAAAACAAATTGAACATAAGATGACCACTTGTTCTGCGGGTGAAGATAACTCGCCTCACCTGAGGTAACGTTGGGGTATGTTGACCTGCCGCCGCAAATGGACTAACTGACATCGATTTAGGAGAATTGGATACGTAAGCCAGCGATGTGCTGTGGGATAATCGAAATATTTTACTTACAATTTATAAAGACCGCCGCACCTAACCCAAAATTTTGATTGAGAAATCAATCAAACTCACGGTAGGAGGCCCTGTCATACGATATCTTCATTTCGATACTCTGACGGAGATAAAAACGTATTTTATTTAATGAAAAAAGCTTTGATCAAATGTTCTGTTCACTCATGTCTCGTTTATTAGTCCAGCGAAATAATTAAGGAGCTGTGTTTCAAGTGAAATTTAGCTTCAAGTAAAACTGTCGAGAAACCATCAGTGTGTCTGAAAGCTTGGACACGGTACATTTCCGTCGATCAATTCATCAGCGTTATTTGGGCGATCAAAAATTATTGCAGAGTACATTATATGACCGCTATATCAAAGCATGTTGGCGAAAGTTCAGGCTGTTGAGATGGAGGGTTATACTTATCTGTGAACATTATATGACCACTATATCAAAGCATGTTGACGATAGGTCAGGCTGATGAGATGGAGAGTTATACTTTTCTGTGAACATTATATGACCGTTATATCAAAGAATGTTGGCGATAGTTCAGGCTGATGAGATGGAGGGTTATACTTATCTGTGAACAATATATGACCGCTATATCGAAGCATGTGAGCGATAGTTCAGGCTGATCAGATGGAGGGTTATACTTATCTGTGAACATTATATGACCCCTATATCAAAGTATATTGGCGATAGTTCAGGCTAATGAGATGGAGGGTTATACTTATCTATGAACATTATATGACCGCAATATTAAAACATGTTGACGATAGGTCAGACTGATGAGATGGAGGGTATACTTATCTGTGAACAATGTATGACCGCAATATCAAACATGTTGACGATCGTTCAGGCTGATGAGACGGAGGGTTATACTTGTCTGTGAACATTTTGTGACCGCTATATCGAAGCATGTTGGCGATAGTTTATGCTGATGAGATGGAGGGTTATACTAATCTGTGATCATTATATGACCGCTATATCCAAGCATGTTTGGGATAGTTCACGCTGATAAGATGGAGGGTTATACTTAGCTATGAACGATATATGGCCGCTATCTCAAAGTATGTTGACCATAGTTCAGGCTGATGAAATGGAGGGTTATACTAATCTGTGAACATTATATGACCGCTATATCAAAGCATGTTTGCGATAGTTCAGGCTGATGAGATGGAGGGTTATACTTATCTGTAAACAATATTTGACCGTTATATCAAAGCATGTTGGCAATAGTTCATGCTGATAAGATGGAGAGTAATACTTATCTTCGAACATTATAAGACAGCTATATCAAAGCATGTTGGCGATTGTTCAGGCTTATGAGATGGTGGGTCATAATCTTCTGTGAACATTATATGACCGCTATATCAAAGCATGTTGGCGATAGTTCGGTCTGATGAGATGAAGGGTTATACTTATCTGTGAACATTACATGACCTTTATATCAAAGCAGATTAGCGATAGTTCAGGCTGATGAGATGAAGGGTTATACTTATCTGTGAACAATATTCGACCGCTATATCAGAGCATGTTGGCGATAGCTTAGGCTGATGAGATGGAGGGTTAAACTTATCTGTGAACATTATATGACCGCTATATTTGAGCATGTTGGCGATAGTTCAGGCTGATGAGATGAAATGTTATACTTATCTGTCGACATTACATGACCTTTATATCAAAGCAGATTAGCGATAGTTCAGGCTGATGAGATGAAGGGTTATACTTATCTGTGAACAATATTCGACCGCTATATCAGAGCATGTTGGCGATAGCTTAGGCTGATGAAATGGAGGGTTAAACTTATCTGTGAACATTATATGACCGCTATATTTGAGCATGTTGGCGATAGTTCAGGCTGATGAGATGAAGGGTTATACTTATCTGTGAACAATATTCGACCGCTATATCAGAGCATGTTTGCGATAGCTTAGGCTGATGAAATGGAGGGTTAAACTTATCTGTGAACATTATATGACCGCTAAATCAAAGCATGTTGGCGATAGTTCCGGCTGATGAGATGGAGGGTTATACTTTTCTGTGAACAATATATGACCGCTATATCAAATCATGTTGGCGATAGTTCAGGCTGTTGAGATGGAGGGGTATACTAATCTGTGAACATTATATGACCGCTATATCAAAGCATGTTTGCGATAGTTTAGGCTGATGAGATGGAGGGTTATACTTATCTGTGAAAATTATATGACCGCTATATCAAAGCATGTTGGCGAAAGTTCAGGCTGATAAGATGGAGGGTTATACTTATCTGCGAACGATCTATGACCGCTATATCATAGCATGTTGGCGATAGGTCAGGCTGATGAGATGGAGGGTAATACTAATCTGTGAACAATATTTGACATCTATGTCAAAGCATGTAGGCGATAGTTCAGGCTGATGATATGGAGGGTTATACTTATCTGTGAACATTATGTGACCGTATATCAAAGCATGATGACGATATAGGCTGATGACATGGAGGGTTATACTAATCTGTGAACAATATTTGACATCTATGTCAAAGCATGTAGGCGGTAGTTCAGGCTGATGAGATGGAGGGTTATACTTATTTGTGAACGATATATGACCGCTATATCATAGCATGTTGGCGATAGTTCAGGCTGATGAGATAGAGGGTTATACTAATCTGTGAACATTATATGACCGCTATCCCATAGCCTGTTTGCGATAGTTCAGGCTGATGAGATGGGGGGACATACTTATCTGTGAACCGTATATGACCGATATATCAAAGCATGTTGCCGTTAGTTCATGCCGATGAGATGGAGGGTTATACTTTTCTGTAAACATTATATGACCGCTACATCAAAGCATTTGGCGATAGTTCAGGCTGGTAAGATGGAGGGTTATACCTATCTGTGAACATTTTATGACCGTTATATCAAAGCATGTTGGCGATAGTTCAGGCTGATGAGATGAAGGGTTGTATTTATCTGTGAACAATATATGACCGCTATATCAAAGCATGTTGGCGATAGTTCAGGCTGATGAGATGGAGGGTTATACTTATCTGTGAACGATATATGACCGCTATATGAAAGCATATTGGCTATAAATCAGGCTGATGAGATGGAGGGTTATACTAATCCGTGAACATTATATGACCGCTATATCAGAGCATGTTGGCGATAATTCAGGCTGATGTATTTATCTGCGAACGATATATGACCGCTATATCGATGCATGTTGGCGATAGTTCAGGCTGATGAGATGGAGAATTAAACTTTTCTGTGAACAATATATGACCGCTATATCAAAGCATGTTGGCGATAGTTCAGGCTGATGAGATGGAGGATTATACGTATATATGAATATTATATGACCGCTATATTAAAGTATGTTGGCTATAGTTCAGGCGAGGGTTTTACTTGTCTGTGAACATTATATGACCGTTATATCAAAGCATGTTGGCAATTGTTCAGGCTGATGAGATGGAGGAATATACTCATCTATGAACAATAAATGACCGGTACTTCAAAGCATGTTGCCGATAGTTCATGCAGATGAGACGGAGGGTTATACTTATTTGTGAATATTACAGTATATAACCGCTATATCAGAGCATGTTGGCGATAGTTCAGGCTGGTGTACTTATCTGAGAACGATATATGACCGCTATATCAGAGCATGTTGGCGATGGTTCGTGCTGATGAGATGGAGGGTTATTCTTAACTGTAAACAATATATGACCGTTATATCATAGCATGTTGGCGATAGTTCAGGCTGATGAGATGGAGGGTTGAACTTATCTGTGAAAATTATGTGACCGCTGTATCAGAGCATGTTGGCGATTGTTCTGGCTGATGAGATGGAGGGTAATATTTATCTGGGAACAATATATGACCGCTTTATCAATGCATGTTGGCGATAGTTCTGGCTGATGAGATGGAAATTTTTACTTATTCGTGAACTTTATATGACCGCTATATCAAAGCATGTTGGCAATAGCTCCGGCTGATGAGATGGAGGGTATACTCATCTGTGAAAATTGTATGATCGCTATATCAAAGCATGTTGGCGATGGTTCAGGCTGATGTGATGGAGGGTTATACTTATCTGTGAACATTATGTGACCGCTATTCCATAGCATGATGGCGACATTTCATGCTGATGAGATGGAGGGTGATACTTATCTGTGAACATTATATGACCGCTTTATCAAAGCATGTTGGCGATAGTTCAGGCTGATGAAATGGAGGGTTATACTAATCTGTGAACATTATATGACCGCAATATCAAAGCATGTTTACGATAATTCAGGCTGATGAGATGGAGGGTTATAATTATCTGTGAACAATATTTGACCGTTATATCAAAGCATGTTGGCGATAGTTCATGCTGATAAGATGGAGGGTTATACTTATCTCTGAACATTATACGACAGCTATATCAAAGCATGTTGGCGATCGTTCATGTTTATGAGATGGAGGGTCATAATCTTCTGTGAACATTGCATGACCACTATATCAAAGCATGTTGGCGATAGTTCAGGCTGATGAGATGAAGGGTTATACTTATCTGCGAACATTACATGGCCTTTATATCAAAGCATATTAGCGATAGTTCAGGCTGATGAGATGAAGGGTTATTCATATCTGTGAACAATATATGACCGCTTTATTAAAGCATGTTGGCGATAGTTCAGGCTGATAATATGGAGGGTTATACTTATCTGTGAACAATATTCGACCGCTATATCAAAGCATGTTGGCGATAGCTTAGGCTGATGAGATGGAGGGTTATACTTATCTGTGAACAGTATATGACCGCTATATTTAAGCATGTTGGCGATAGTTCAGGCTGATGAGATGAAGGGTTATACTTATCTGTAAACATTATATGACCGCTATATCAAAGCATGTTGACGATAGTTCACGCTGATGAGATGGAAGGCTAAACTTATCTGTGAACTTTATGTGACCGCGATTTCGAAGCATGCTGGCGATAGTTCAAGCTGATGAGATGGAGGGTTATACTTATCTGTGAACGATATATGACCGCTATATCAAAGCATGTTGGCGATAGTTCAGGCTGATGAGATGGAGTGTTATACTAATCTGTGATCATTATATGACCGCTATATCCAAGCATGTTTGGGATAGTTCAGGCTGATTAGATGGAGGGTTATACTTATCTGTGAACATTATATGACCGCTACATCAAAGCATGATGGCAATAGATCAGGCTGATAAGATGGAGGGATATACTTATCTGTTAACATTATGTGACCGCTATATCAAAGCATGATGACGATAGTTCAGGCTGATGAGATGGAGGGTTATACTTATCTGTGAACATTATACGACAGCTATATCAAAGCATGTTGACGATTGTTCAGGCTGTTGAGATGAAGGGTTATACTCATCTGTGAACATTATATGACCGCTATATCAAAGCATGTTGGCGATAGTTCCGGCTGATGAGATGGAGTGTTACACTTATCTGTGAACATCATGTGACCGCTATATCAAAGCATGTTGGCGAAAGTTCAGGCTGATGAGATGGAGGGTTATACTTATCTGTGAACGATCTATGACCGCTATATCATGGCATGTTGGCGATAGGTCAGGCTGATGAGATGGAGGGTTATACTAATCTGTGAACAATATATGACATCTATGTCAAAGCATGTAGGCGATAGTTCAGTTTGATTATATGATGGGTTATACTTATCTGTGAACATTATGTGATCGGTATATCAAAGCATGATGACGATTGTTAAGGCTGATGAGATGGAGGGTTATACTTATTTGTGAACGATATATGACCGCTATATCATAGCATATTGGCGATAGTTCAGGCTGATGTGATAGAGGGTTTTACTAATCTGTGAACATTATATGACCGCTATCCCAAAGCCTGTTTGCGATAGTTCAGGCTGATGAGATGGGGGGTTATACCTATCTGTGAACCGTATATGACCGATATATCAAAGCATGTTGCCGTTAGTTCATGCCGATGAGATGGAGGGTTATACTTTTCTGTAAACATTATATGACCGCTATATCAAAGCATGTTGACGATAGTTCAGGCTGGTAAGATGGAGGGTTAAACCTATCTGCGAACATTTTATGACCATTATATCAAAGCATGTTGGCGGTAGTTCAGGCTGATGAGATGGAGGGTTATATTTATCTGTGAACAATATATGACCGCTATATCAATGCATGGTGACGATAGTTCAGGCTGATGAGATGGAAATTTTTACTTATCCGTGAACTTTATATGACCGCTATATCAAAGCATGTTGGCGATAGGTCGGGCTGATGAGATGGAGTGTTATACATATCTGTTAGCAATATATGACCGCTATATCAAAGCATGTTGGCGATAGTTCAGGCTGATGAGATGGAGGGTTATACTTATCTGTGAACGATATATGACCGCTATATCAAAGCATGTTGACGATAGTTCAGGCTGATGAGATGGAGGGTTATACAAATCCGTGAACATTATATGACCGCTATATCAAATCATGTTCGCGATAGTTTAGTCTGATGAGATAGAGGGAATACTTATCTGTGAACAGTGTATGACCGCTATATCAAATCATGTTCGCGATAAATCAGGCTGATGAGATGGAGGATTTAACTTAACTGAGACCATTATATGACCGATTGATCAAAGCATGTTGCCGATAGTTCATGCTGATGAGATAGAGGGTTATACTTATCTGTGAACATTATATGACCGCTATATCAGAGCATGTTGGCGATAGTTCAGGCTGATGTATTCATCTGTGAACGGTATATGACCGCTATATCAATGCATGTTGGCGATAGTTCATGCTGATGAGATGGAGAGTTATACTTTTTTTGTGAACAATAAATGACCGCTACATCAAAGCATGTTGGCGATAGTTCAGGCTGATGAGATGGAGGATTATACGTATGTATGAATATTATATGACCGCTATATCAAAGCATGTTGGCGATAGTTCAGGCGAGGGTTTTACTTGTCGTTGAACATTATATGAGCGCTATATCAAAGCATGTTGGCAATAGTTCAGGCTGATGAGATGGAGGAATATACTTATCTATGAACAATAAATGACCGGTATATCAAAGCATGTTGCCGATAGTTCATGCAGATGAGATGGAGGGTTATACTTATTTGTGAACATTATATGACCGCTATATCAGTAATGTTGGCGATAGTTCAGGCTGGTGTACTTATCTGAGAACGATATATGACCGCTATATCAGAGCATGTTGACGATGGTTCATGCTGATGAGATGGAGAGTTATTCTTACCTGTAAACAATATATGACCGTTATATCAAAGCATGTTGGCGATAGTTCAGAATGATGGGATGGAGGGTTGAAATTATCTGTGAAAAATATATGACCGCTGTATCAGAGCATGTTGGCGATTGTTCAGGCTGATGAGATGGAGGGTTATATTTATCTGGGAACATTATATGACCGCTATATCAATGCATGTTGGCGATAGTTCAGGCTGATGAGATGGAAATATTTACTTATCCGTGAACTTTATACGACCGCTTTATCAAAGCATGTTGGCGATAGGTCGGGCTGATGAGATGGAGGGTTATACATATCTGTGAACATTATATGACCGCTATATCAAAGCATGTTTGCGATAGTTTAGGCTGATGAGATGGAGGGTTATACTTATTTATGAACATTATATGACCGCTAACTCAAAGCATGTTGGAGATAGTTCAGGCTGATGAGATGGAGGGTTATACTTATCTGTGAACATTATATGACCGCTATATCGAAGCATTTTGGCGATAGTTCAGGCTGATGAGATGGAGGGTTATACTAATCTGTGTTCATTATATGACCGCTATATCAAAGTATGTTCGCGATAGTTCAGGCTGATGAGATGGAGGGTTACACTAATCTGTGAACATTATGTGACCGCTATATCAAAGCATGTTGACGAAAGTTCAGGCTGATGAGATGGAGGGTTATACTTATTTGTGAACGATCTATGACCGCTATATCATAGCGTGTGGGCGATAGGTCATGCTGATGAGATGGAGGGTTATACTAATCTGTGAACAATATATGCCATCTATGTCAAAGCATGTAGGCGATAGTTCAGGCTGATGATATGGAGGGTTATACTTATCTGTGAACATCATGTGACCGGTATATCAAAGCATGATGACGATAGTTCAGGCTGATGAGATGGAGGGTTATACTTATTTGTGAACGATATATGACCGCTATATCATAGCATGTTGGCGATAGTTCAGGCTGATGAGATAGAGGGTTATATTAATCTGTGCATATTATAAGACCGCTATCCCAAAGCCTGTTTGCGATAGTTCATGCCGATGAGATGGAGGGTAAAACTTTTCAGTAAACATTATATGAACGATATATCAAAGCATGTTGGCGATAGTTCAGGCTGATGAGATGGAGGGTTATATTTATCTGTGAACAATATATGACCGCTATATCAATGCATGGTGACGATAGTTCAGGCTGATGAGATGGAAATTTTTACTTATCCGTGAATTTTATATGACCGCTATATCAAAGCATGTTGGCGATAGGTCGGGCTGATGAGATGGAGGGTTATACATATCTGTGAACAATATATGACCGCTAAATCAAAGCATGTTGGCGATAGTTCAGGCTGATGAGATGGAGGGTTATACTTATTTGTGAACGATATATGCCCGCTATATCAAAGCATATTGGCGATAGTTCAGGCTGATGAGATGGAGGGTTTAACTTACCTGAGACCATTATCTGACCGATATATCAAAGCTTGTTGCCGATAGTTCATGCTGATGAGATAGAGGGTTATACTTATCTGTGAACATTATATGACCGCTATATCAGAGCATGTTGACGATATTTCAGGCTGATGTATTTATCTGTGAACGATATATGACCGCTATCTCAATGCATGTTGGCAATAGTTCAGGCGGATGAGATGGAGGGTTATACTTATCTGTGAACAATACATGACCGCTATATCAAAGCATGTTGGCGATAGTTCAGGCCGATGAGATGGAGGATTATACGTATTTATGAATATTAAATGACCGATATATCAAAGCATGATGCCGATAGTTCATGCAGATGGGATGGAGGGCTATACTTATTTGTGAACATTATATGACAGCTATATCAGAGCATGTTGGCGATAGTTCAGGCTGGTGTACTCATCTGAGAACGATATATGACCGCTATATCAGAGCATTTTGGCGATAGTTCATGCTGATGAGATGGATGGTTATTCTTATCTGTAAACTATATATGACCGTTACATCAAAGTATGTTGGTGATAGTTCAGGCTGATGAGATGGAGGGGTAAACGTGTCTGTGAAAATTATATGACCGTTGTATCAGATCATGTTCGCGATTGTTCATGCTAATGAGATGGAGGGTTGAACTTATCTGTGAAAAATATATGACCACTGTATCAGAGCATGTTGGCGATAGTTCAGGCTGATGAGATGGAAATTTTTACTTATCCGGGAACTTTTCATGACCGCTATATCAAAGCATGTTGGCGATAGTTCAGGCTGATGAGATGGAGGGTTATACTTAACTGTGAACATTATGTGACCGCTATTTCAAAGCATGTTGACGATAGTTCAGACTGATGAGATGGAGGGTTACACTTATTTATGAACATTATATGACCGCTATATGAAAGCATGTTGTCAATAGTTCAAGCTGATGAGATGGAGGGTTATACTTATCTGTGAAGAGTATTTGACCGCTATAGCAAAGCATGTTGGCGATAGTTCAGGCTCATGAGATGAAGGGTTATACCTATCTGTGAACATTATGTGACCGCTATTTCAAAGCATGCGGGCGATAGTTCAGGCTGATGAGATGGAGGGTTATACTAATATGTGAACATTATATGACCGCTATATCAAAGCATGTTTGCGATAGCTCTGGCTGATGAGATGGAGGGTTATACTTATCTGTTAACATTTTATGACCGCCATATCATAGCATGTTGGCGATAGTTCATACTGATGAGATGGAGAGTTATACAGATCCGTGAACATTTTATGACTGATATATCAAAGCATGTTGGCGATAGTTTAGGCTGATTAGATGGAGGATTATACGTATCTATGAACATTACATGAGCGCTATATCAAAGCATGTTGGCGATAGTTCAGGCGAGAGTTTTACTTGTTTGTGAACATTATATGACTGCTATATCGAAGCATGTTGGCGATAGTTCAGGCTTATGAGATGGAAGGTTATGCTTATTTGTGAACATTATATGACCGCTATATCAAAGCGTGTCGACGATTGTTCATGCTGTCGATATGGAGGGTTATCCTTATCTGTGAACATTATATGACCGCTATATCAAAGCATGTTGTCTATAGTTCAGGCTGATGAGATGGAGGGTTATACTTATCTGTGAACAATATATGACCGCTATATTAAAGCATGTGAGCGATAGTTCAGGATGATGAGATGGAAGGTTTTACTTATCTGTGAACATTATATGACCGCTTTATCAAAGCGTGTTGGCGATAGTTCAGGCTGATAAGGTGTAGGGTTATACATTTCTGTGAACATTACACGACCGCTATATCAAAGCATGTTGACGATAGTTCAGGCTGATGAATGAAGGGTTATACTTATCAGTGAACTTTACATGACCACAATATCATAACATATTGGCGATATCTTAGACTGATAAGATGAAGGGTTATACTTATCAGTGAACATTACATGACCACTATATCAAAGCATTTTGGCGATAGTTCAGGCTGATAATGTGTAGGGTTATACATTTCTGTGAACATTACACGGCCGCTATATCAAAGCATGTTGGCGATAGTTCAAGCTGATGAGATGGAGGGGGAAAGTTATCTGTGAACAATATATCACTGCTATATCGAAATAATGTTGGCAACAGTTCAGGCTGATGAGATGGAGGGTTACACTTATCTGTGAACAATATATGACCGCTATATCAAAGCATGTTGACGATGGTTCAGGCTGATGAGATGGAGGGTTATACTTATATGTGAACATTATATGACCGCTATATCAAAGCTTGTTAGCGTTAGTTCAGGCTGATGCGATGGAAGGTTTCACTTATCTGTGAACATTATATGACCGCTATATCAAAGCATGATGGCGATAGGTCGGGTTGATGAGATGAAAGGGAATACTTATCTGTGAACATTGTATGACCGCAATATCAAAGCATGTTGGCGATAGTTCCGGCTGATGAGATGGAGGGTTATACATATCTGTGAACAATATATGACCGCTATATCAAAGCATAATGGCGATAGTCCAGGCTGATGAGATGGAGGGTTATACTTATCTGTGAACAATACTTGACCGATATATCAAAGCATGTTGGCGATAGTTCATGCTGATGAGATGGAGGGTTATACTTATCTGTTAACATTTTATGACCGCCATATCATATCATGTTGGCGATAGTTCATACTGATGAGATGGAGAGTTATTCTTATCTGTGAACATTATATGACCGCTTTATCAAAGCATGTTGGCGATAGTTCAGGCTGATAAGATGGAGGGTTATACTTTACTGTGAACATTTTATATGACCGCTATATCAAAGCATGTTGGCGATAGTTTAGGCTGATGAGATGGAGGGTTATTAGTATCTTTGAACATTATACGACAGCTATATCAAAGCATGTTGGCGATTGTTCAGGCTTATGAGATGGTGGGTCATACCCTTTTGTTAACATTACATGACCACTATATCAAAGCATGTTGGCGATAGTTCAGGCTGATAAGATGAAGGGTTATACTTATCTGTGGACATTTCATGACCTTTATATCAAGGCATATTGGCGATAATTCAGGCAGATGAGATGGAGGGTTATACATATCTGTGAACAATATATGACCGCTATATCAAGCCATATTGGCGATAGTTCAGGCTGATAATATGGAGGGTTATACATATCTGTGAACAATATATGACCGCTATATCAGAGCATGTTGATGATAGTTCAGGCTGATGAGATGGAGGGTTATACTTATATGTGAACATTTTATAACCGCTATATTAAAGCATGTTGGCATTAGTTCAAGCTGATGAGAT